>JAODAL010042612.1:0-34627 GCA_025379985.1 Phyllomedusa bahiana | reverse complement strand
GTTTGGCCCCTCCCCTTTGTTTGGGGGCCCCCCACAGTGCTCCATGGGGGTTTTTAGTCGGAGACACTTGGCCAGTCCAGCCCCTTTACCCTCATTGTCTTTAGTAAGGCAGTGGTCATCTTGGAAGTGTTTGGGGTCATTATCATGTTGGATACTGCCATGTGGCCCAGAAGGGAGGGGGGCATAATCTGCTTCATGATGTCACAGTACATGTTGGCATTCACAGTTCCCTCCATGAACTGTAGCTCCTCACAGCCAGCAGCGCTCATGCAGCCCCAAACCATGACACTCCCACTACCATGCTTGACTGTAGGCAAGACACACTTGTCTTTGTACTCCTCACGTGGTTGCTTCCACACACGCCTGACACTATCTGAAACAAATAAGTTTATCTCATCAGTAATCCATGTCCTTAGTCTGCTTGTCTTCAGTAAACTGTTTGCGGGCTTTCTTGTACATCATCTTTCAAAGAGGCTTCCTTCTGGGATGACAGCCATGCAGACCAATGTGATGCAGTATGTGGCGTATGGTCTGAGCACTGACAGGCTGACCCCCCCCACCCCTGTCACCTCTGCAGTAATGCTGGCTACACTCATCTCTGGAGATGACGCTGAGCACGTGCCCTCAGCTTCTTTGGTCGGCCATAGCGAGGCCTGTTCTGAATGGAACCTGTCTTGTTAAACCACTGTATGGTCTAGTGGTTTTTGACCATATATTAGAAGTTGACCTTATTATCTTCTTGGATCATCCGTGATTCTCGCATCTTTATGTGGAGCAACAATTCTTTTTTTTTCAGATCCTCAGACAGTTCTTTGCCATGAGCTGCCCTGTTGAACTTCCAGTGACCAGTATGAGAGTGTATGAGAACAAGACGACCAAATTAAACACACCTGCTCTCCATTCACACCTGAGAATTTCTAAATACTAACAAGTCCTATGACACTGGGGAGGGAAAACGGCAAATCGGGCACCATTTCACATAGGTGTGTACTCACTTTTGTTGCCAGTGGTTTAGACATTGATGGCTGTGTTGAGTTATTTTGGGGGTGCTCACCAAATTTACACTGTTATGTAAGCTCCACACTGACTACTTTACATTGTATCAAAGTGTCATATCTTTAGTGTTGTCTAATGAAAAGATATGATACAATGTTTACAAAAATGTGAGGGGGGGTACTGACTTTTGTGAGATACGGTCTGTGTGTTTTTGTGTGTGTGTATATGTATATATTGTAAGGTGGCAGCTGGGAAGGTCTTTAATGGGGTGTACATCCCAGCGAGATTTCTGGCTTACACCAGGAAAAGAGAGTAGGTAACATGTCACCAAAGTTACCTGGCCTTGGTGAAATAGAAGCCATTTAGTTTGTGTTGACCTCAATAAGGGGTTAACATACGTTTTCTAAGTAGTATAGTTGCTTCAGCCAAAACCCGGGGTTGGCTTTCTATTGGGGTAGGCAAAAACGTTGGGTGGGTGTCTACTCCCCTTGTTCCACCTGACCAGGATTTGGGCTAGCCGTTTATAAGTTCAGCTTGACCCGGGCCCGGCTGTCTGCAGGTCAGTAGTTTGGCCTGAGAGGTGGGGTCTGACTGGAAGTATCCAGGACCTCGCCTAGACCGTTTGCTGAACAAGGTGTAGTGAGGGAACTGCATTGTCTAGTCAGCGCTCAGCCGAGCAGGCGTTTTGTTTTGATGTCAATTCTGTTTGTATCTGGCATACGTTTTGCTGTATACCTGTTGTGCCAATAAAACACGGGAGGATCCATGTTGGAACCAGATCAACCTGTCTGTGTCTCTGTCTGCATTGGACTGCGCCCCCCTAGGCATCTAACGGAGTGGAAGCTAGACGACAGACAGACAGCAGACAGAAAAAGACAGACAGACGCAGACACACAGACAAAAAAGAAAAAACAGAAACAGACAGACAGACAGCAGACAGAAGACAGAAGACAGACAGACAGACAGCAGAACACAGACACACAGACACACAGACACAAACACACAGACACAAAACACAGCACACATACACACAGACACACTGACACACAGACACACAGAAACACAGACACCCCAACAGCAGAAAGAAAAACCAAGAGCACACACCACAAACACCACACACACACACACACACACACAACACACACACAACACACACACACATCTCTAATCCCCTTTTTTCCCTAAAAAATAAGAGTGTCTTCATTAATTTTTTGCTCAGGGATGCCATTGTTTATTTTCAGGAAGTATTATTTTTCCAAAAATAAATTTAAATTGCTGTATACTAGTGTGTGTTATTATCAAAAGTTTAGAGCCCAAAAGCCATAGGAATATGTATGTAAGGAAATTTTAGGCGGCAGTGACTTTGTAGAACGAAGTCCCAGCATCCCCCCATCACCACCCGTGAGATGTGTGCCCGTATTATTGCTCTGTCCCCCCCCCCCCCCCATCCCTCACTTTATTTGAAAACTTTTTGTCTCCTGTCCTGGATGTTAAAGGCCTGTGGGACATCACGTCACATGACCTCTCTTTCACTCCTTCAACCTAATTTCAACAAAATGTCCCAGGGCGGGGTTTTTGGGGGTGTGGGGGGGGGTTGGGAACAACCCCACCCCCCCACCCCCAACCTTTCCCCTTTGCCCCCCTTAGGGACGGGCCCTGTGTATGGGGCTGCGCAAAAGATTTCCACTATGTCTTAATTTCGTGGGGTCCCTTTATTAGGGAAATTTATCAAAATCTTGTAGGTGTTACTTTCGGGGGGGGTCTTTTTTTTTCGGGGAAAAAAAGGTAGTTCTGCAATTTTCACCTTTTTATGCTTTTTAAGATCAGGCCGCTTCTGTACAAGTCTTTTTAAAACTTTGTTGATGAAGAAAGCTAGTTTACACAATTACAAAAGTAAACGGCCTTAAACAAACCAAGTTGCAACATCCACCCAAATCCCCATTGTCCCATGCTAAAATTTCCCCCCCCCCCCCCATTTGTTGGTCTGATATTCCGACGGGTTTAATCGGTTAAATGTAATTGGTAATTCTTATTTCTTCACAATTTCTTTTAAAAAACCCTTTTCTAGTGATCTTTGTGGTGATTTTTTTTTTTTTGTAACCAAACAGAACCTTCTCTGCAGATGTGAACGGGTAAAGCTGACCAACACTGACAGCAATATCATCAGGCATGAAACCTCCACTGCTCAGCTACAGGGGATGATAACCAGTCCTGGTGACCGGATGGACACACCAGCGCACGGGTCATCACAGTATGGCGGCGGCGTGCGCGTCAATCATTGCTGCAGCGGTGTCCACCATATGACCACGACAGACGTTACAGGACGACACTGAATACCTGCAATGTGAACTTTTAACCCCTTAACCCCCAGGCCTGAAAAGTAGTTAATGACCAGAAGATTTTTTTAGTTTTTGCCTCCTTGCGTTTCAAGTGTTGTAACTTTTTTTTTTTTTCAATGACGCATTGGATGACCCTCTTTTTATTCGGGAAAAAGTTTTTCTTTATGGGGAATAGTTTAAGTTCAAAAAATATTTGAGAAATGTTTTTATTTTTTAAAATTTTTTTCTACCCCGTTATATTTACATGTAAAAATTGTTAGATTAATTCTGGTTTTTAGGGTTATGTGGATACCGAATATGTGTAGGTTTTTTTGTGTGTGAAATTTTATGCACAATTATTTTTTTATTAAATATTTTTTTATTTTTTTTTTCCCCACTTTTTGTTTTTTTTAAAACCCCATGAGGGAAAACCCTTTTTACATTTTTTTAAAAAAAATTTTTTACTTTTTGTAATGTTTGCATAATCTAATGTAATACATTTTTAATCTGTGTCAGTTGACACAGGAGTGATGGGGGCAGCAACAGGCGCCGATCACTGGCTTGTTACAAGAAGTTGGGGGGCCACTTAGGTCCCAGGGTGATTTGCAGCCCTTTCCGGGCTCTGTGGGTCCGGGGGGTTTCGACACCCGCAGGCGGGGAACCCTTTGATTGTGCTGCGGTGTTTATCCCCCGAATAAAGGGTTTAAGCATGGGGAGCGGAGGTTTCCCCCCCTCCCCCTTGTCGCGGGGATGCTTGGGATCAGGGATGGTGTACAGCGGGCGCCACAAACCCGAAGTCAACAGGAGTCAAAGACATCGCTGTAGACAAACGACCCACACCGGTCGCCGTCAAAAGACGGTGGGCGGTCATTGGGGGGAATGGGGCCCCTAAAACTCCTTCCCCCCCCCAAAGCCGATTTGTTTTACATTGCGATCGTTTTTTTGTTTTTTTTCCCCTGCCTTCCAAAGAGCCCCTAACTTTCTTTTATGAACTGGACAAGTCCTCCAAATTGGTTGTCCTTTCAGTCTGAAAGCAGGTTGGTGCTAGTGGAGGCTCAGTGATTACGTGTCATTCATACACTGTGATTGGTGGGATGCAGCAATGGACGGGGGGTCAAAGGGACTTAGGTTTTTATTTTATTTTTTTTTCTTATTAAAAACAGACCCCAACCATCTTCTTTTTCTTTGCCCTTTTTTTTTTCAGACATGATTTTTCAATTCTGGTCTTATGGTTATGGGGGGGCCATCTTGGTGAGCTGTTTTTGCAGCATTTAGAGAGATGCTTTAAGAGCTTTCCCCCGGAAAAAGGGCCTCTGAAAGGTCGACCAATGACTTCTTAGGAGAGGTTGTGGGCGGCTCTGTGACCTGGGAAGAGTCGTTGAGGGAGGGGAAGGGGCGTGAATACCTATTGTGACTGGTGGATCCTGTGTTATCTACTCACATTGGTGTTACCTGTCAGTGTAATCCTACTTGTGCTGACGAGCCGACTACTGAAAATCTTTCCCTACAGAACAGGAAGTGTCAGACTATTATTACGCCTAGTGGCCAAAGTAGAATTAAATAATTTTTAAAAAATATTGAAAGGGATATTGAAAATTAATGCATGCGCATCCTTCTATAAAAATTTAAGAAAATCCAGCGTCCTCAAAAACAGATGCTTTATTCCACGTCTAAAACACGACAAAATAAAACACAAAGACGCTTACACGTTTCAGGCATCAGGTGCCCTTAATCATATGCTGGATTTTATCAAATTTTTCTAGGTTTCCTGGTTGACTCCAAACTATCCCTGCATCATTGGGACTGGTGAGCTGGTTTCTGTGATTTTTTTTGTGTTTACTTACTTTCTATACGCTGTCTACAATTTTTATGGGCCATTCCGTAATTTTCATTCATTTTTATTCGCGCATGCGCTACTTTTCCCTTTTTACGGCGTTTTTTTTTGCTATGGGTGTTCCAAATCTTGCGATTGGGTATTCCTTCTCTATTCTATTAGATCTCAAATGAGCATACTCACCTTCTATATGCCGTCCAGATTTTGTATGGGGCCCTTCCCCTAATCTCCTCCTATATTCTGTAATTCGATATTCTTTATACCCCGCTTTTTCCTTTTTATACTTTGTATGGGCTATTCTGTAATCTCACAATCATTCTATCATATCGCACATGCACATACCTTCTATACGTTGTCTATATTTTGTATGGGCTGTTCCGTAATCTTGTGATCATTCCATTATATTGCGCATGCACATACTGACCTTCTATACGTCGTCTATATAATGTATGGGCTGTTCCGTAATTCTTGTGATCATTCCATTATATTGCGATGCACATACTGACCTTCTATACGTTGTTCTTATTTCTTTGTATGGGCTGTTCCGTATTCTTGTGATCCTTTCCATTTTTCTTGTGCATGCACATACTGACCTTTTTATACGTCGTCTATTTTTATGTATGGGCTGTTCCGTAATCTTGTGATCATTCCATTATATTGCGCATGCACATACTGACCTTCTATACGTTGTCTATATTTTGTATGGGCTGTTCCGTAATCTTGTGATCATTCCATTATATTGCGCATGCACATACTGACCTTCTATACGTTGTCTATATTTTGTATAGGCTGTTCCATAATCTTGTGATCATTCCATTATATTGCGCATGTTTATCTATCAAGTTCCATCTATATTTTGTATGGGCTATTCTGTAATCTCGCAATCCTTCTATTATATCGTGCATACACCGTTTCTCTATACGCCGCCCTCCTATCATGGACTATCCAGAAAACCAGGCATTATTGAGAGGTCGCACCGTCAGTATATATTAATCTATTTTTCAGTCCTGTGGAGTCGGTAAGCCAAAGCTCCGACTCCCTCATACACGGCTCATGTTTAAGTGATAACTTGACTGTAGTAAAATGGCAACATCAGACTTATCACCTTATACAATAATCAAGAAATTTAGGTAGAACAGACACTGACAAGCAAAAGGGTAACAATGTTTTGAACTTTTGACTTGCAGGCTCCATATCTCACCATCCACTACAGCTTTGTCCTCTTACATATCTTATACATAAATGTGACTTGCAAGTATTTAGCATCTGCTCAGTTCTGCAGATTCTTTCCTGTAACTGCATTGTTACCGTTTTGCTCCTAAAAATCAAAATGTAAATTTGTATTATTTTGTAAATATTTGGTGAATCCCCCTTTGGCTTTAAGCTCTGCCTGAATCCTGGGCTCTGGATCAGATTCAACCAGTTCTTGACCAACATCTGATCCCCGGTCTCTTCTACACGTTCCCAATGTTGGTACAGACTGGACTTGTCTGTGAATACAGCTTTTTGTTCACCTCTCCCCACAAGTGTTGGATTGGGTTGAGGTCTGGGGACTGTGGAGGCCGATACAGCGACTCTACCTCATTGTCATTGACCCCTTCCTTCTCCAACCTTGACGTGTTCTTCAAGTCGTTGTCCTGCTGGACACTATGTTGTCCTCTTCATCCCCATAGTCCTCAAGTGTATGAAGTAACTCATCTTGTAGGAGCCTCACATAGAGCTCAGCATTGAGGTCACATCCATCCTGGTCAAGTCTCCACCATCTTTGGCTGTGACCCCTCCCCATATCCTCAGGCTTCCTCCACCGAACCTGACAGTTCCTCCATCTCTCGCTCCGTTCGCCCCTTCTCCCTTGGTTCTTCCCATTCCCCCCCCCTCAGAGCCCGGTCTATTGACTTTCATCTCTCGCTCCGTTCCCCGCTTCTCCATTGGTTCTTCCCATTCCCTCCATCAGAGCCCGGTCTATTGACTTTCATCTCTCGCTCCGTTCGTCCCTTCTCCCTTGGTTCTTCCAATTCCCTCGTAAGAGCCCAGTCTATTGACTTCAATCTCTCGCTCGGTTCGGCCCTTCTCCGTGGTTCTCCAATTCCCCATCAGAGCCCGGTTATTGACTTTCATCTCTTGCTCCGTTCGCCCTCTCCTGTTCTTCCCATTCCCTCCATCAGAGCCCGGTCTATTGACTTTCATCTCTCGCTCCGTTCGCCCCTTCTCCTTGGTTCTTCCCATTCCCCCATCAGAGCCCGGTCTATTGACTTTCATCTCTCGCTCCGTTCGCCCCTTCTCCCTTGGTTCTTCCCATTCCCCCCATCAGAGCCCGGTCTATTGACTTTCATCTCTTGCTCCGTTCGCCCCTTCTCCCTTGGTTCTTCCCATTCCCCCCATCAGAGCCCGGTCTATTGACTTTCATCTCTCGCTCCGTTCGCCCCTTCTCCCTTGGTTCTTCCCATTCCCCATCGAGCCGGTTATTGACTTCATCTCTGCTCCGTTCGTCCCTTCTCCTGGTCTTCCATCCTCATCAGAACCCGGTCTATTGACTATCATCTCTTGCTCCGTTCGTCCCTTCTCCCTTGGTTCTTCCCATTCCCCCCATCAGAGTCCGGTCTATTGACGTCCATCTCTCACTCCATTCGCCCTCCTCCCTTGGTTCTTCCCATTCCCCCCATCAGAGCCCCGTCTATTGACTTTCATCTCTCACTCCGTTCGCCCCTTGTCTCTCGATTCTTCCCATTCCCCCCCATCAGAGCCCGGTCTATTAACTTTCATCTCTCGCTCCGTTCGCCCCTTCTCCCTTGGTTCTTCCCATCCCCCAATCAGAGCCCGGTCTATTGACCTTCATCTCATCCAAATCCCCCGTTTCCAATCTTCCATTTTTCGTCCTTTCCTGTAACCTCTTTGCCGACGCTTCTTATGAGGAGATTGAAGTCGCGGCTTCTTCCCCTTTTTTCGGGCCATCATTCCAGACCTGTGTGATGCGCCCGGTGCTTGCATGGACGTCTGTGATCTCTTACGAAGCCTACGAGCCGCCTCCACTGCTGTGTCTTAGCGTCAGAACTGATCGACCTTGTGATGAGCGACTTGTTGGCTCTGATATTTCCCCTGGACGTCACCTCTTGGCTTTGGACGGACTTCATTCCATATTCTTCCCGCTGTCAGGGCCTCACATGATGCAGTTTGGCCATATTCTTGGCCCAGAGACGCCATCTTGGGGAATCTTCTTCATGGTGGCTCGGACCAGTGACCTTTCCCTTGGGAAAAAGCCTAATAACACACTGAGCTATTAGGGAAGGTGAGGACAGGTTGTAATTTGTATTAACAAGAAGAAAAAGATTGTCCGACCACCAGGAGCAGAACAGTAACAATGCAGTTACAGGACAAGAATCTGCAGAAATAAGCAGATGCTAAATAGCTGCAGGTCAGAGTTGTGTATGAGAGACAAGATGACTGTCTATAAAATGATGGGAGTCTCATGTTCAAAGCTGTAGAAGATGGTGAGATATGGAGCCTGAAAGTCAAAAGTTCAAAACATGGTTACCCTTTTGCTTCTCACTATAAAATATATTTATTGGATACATCTTCAGAAGACAAAAAAATTTATTAAATTGTAAATATGAAAAACGCTGCAATAAGTGGGGGAAAAAAAAGCACTGGATAACATTTGTTGAGTCTCTGAATTTGTTCTGAAAAATATTATCGCCTCCATCAGATCCTTCATAGACGACCTCACATCTGATCTCATTATTTCCAGGCTAGAGAACGGCCTCTCTACACTAACTTGGGTTGGTGGCAAAGCGGTGACCAAAGGGGGCAACATCTCTAACAATGTCAGGGTATAACGGAATTTGCCTCAGACACAGTCAGGTCCGATGAACAGGTTGGTCTTCTACTTCTTTGAAATCAACTGAAAAATTTTGCTGAAATCTGGTCGCCCTGTTCGCGATGGGAGCGGAATCTCCTCCTCTGCGGCAGCGCTTTGCCTGCTGCGTGTCATCCAAATACTTTTCAAAATGAAACTCCTCATCTGATGAGGCTGAAGATCTGGGAGCAGTAGCACGGGCCGGACCCAACTCCTCTTGTTCTTGACACTGCCTTGAACTGGACCAATTTATTATATGTTTTGGGAGTCTGACTTGGTCCATTTTTTAACGACTCCGACAAAACGGGCTCCGACTCCATAGCCCTGTTATTTCTGCTATTTCACTAACCCCTAAAGAAACTTCGATACACATGAGGTTTCCCTTTTCCCTACCGATGCGATTTTTCTTATATGGTGTTTTTGCTCCAAGTGCTGTGGCTCTACAAGGTGATTTAATAGTTTATTTTACCTCTACTTATCTTTTCTACTTATATACAAGTTTGAAGTTACTGTGTGGCATTTTCCATTCATGTTGGGGGGTGTTCGCCTGTCCAGACAGGAACCCAAATGTTAATTGTGGTTTAAACCTTCTAAAGCTGATGTGACCCTCCGTGAAAATCGGGTTTGACACGCCTGCTTATGGTAACAAGTTCATGAAAAAGTTGCATTGCTTGTGACCCCTTTCAAACTCACCAAACGGTAGCTGGAGGCTGATATATCTCATACTCCGAGTAGGTTGAAAATCTGGTTGGGATGAGGTCATAAGGTTTTAGGAATCTAATCTCTGCTTCCACTGGATGTCGCCCTTGAATTGTATGGCTCTTTGGCCCTATTTTTTTGTGTTATGGCCCAATTCACCTACACAAAATTAGGGAAGGAGACTTCTCTTAATCTCCGGATGGAGACTGTTTCCCTTGCTTGTCTGTGAACATTTAAAGGGGTTGTATCACTACAGGAATCGCTGCTTTTTATGTTAAAGATCTTTCAAAAACAAGTCACTTTGCAATATGTGTCCATTAACAGTGTCCTACCTATTCCTAGATAACCCCTCTTGTATGGGCTGCATCAGCTCCTCAGGTCACTATAGCTACATACTTCTTTGACCTCACCAGATCGGCTGCCAGCACTGGACGCTATAGCTACAGACCTGTTTGATCTCTCCTGATAGGCAGCTAGCACTGGTCACTATAGCTACAGACCTGTTCAATCTCTCCTGATAGGCTGCCAGTACTGGTTGCCATAGCTACAGACCTGTTTGATCTCTCCTGATAGGCTGCCAGCACTGGTTGCTATAGCTACAGACCTGTTTGATCTCTCCTGATAGGCTGCCAGCATAGGTAGCTATAGCTACAGACCTGTTTGATCTCTCCTGATAGGCAGCAAGCACTGGTCACTAAAGCTACAGACCTGTTTGATCTCTCCTGATAGACTGCCAGAACTGGTTGCTACAGCTACAGACCTGGCTTCTACTATGGCCTAGTACAAACCATTAAACACACCCCTGAATTCAAAAGGAAACAGGACTGAGTTAAGAGGAATCAATGTAGCGAGACAACCCCTTTAACTGATGTTTACATTACTTTCTTTATTCTCTTATATGACTGATTGGGACATGAATAATGAAAGTAGTAACGAGTCCTAAACATTATAGATGAACCATTATGATAGATGAGAGGCCATGAGAGCGGCTTACCTTTTCTTACACGCTTTGTTGGAGTCCCGGTCCTCTTGAAGTGCTGCATTTTATCGCTCGAGGCGATCTGTTCTGCCGACACCACATGGCGCGCCTCGTAGGTCAACCCGGCTCTGTGCAGATGTCCGCGGACATGATTGGATAACCCGACCCCGGTCTCGAACGTTGCAGGACCGTATGGACAGGACTTCTTTTCCAGAGTCAAGTCGCTCCAGTGGAATATAGAACTATTTCTTGCCAACCCCGAGTCGGCATTTTCGCCATCAGCCCCGGACATCTCCCGCAAGTAGTCCTCCTCCTCGATATCTTCGTAATACTCGAAATAAAAGCCGCCGCCGTCGTCGTCGTTGTAATGCAAGCTCTCGTCGCCGTGCTGATTATCTTTGGATTTGTCCTTGAAGATGGGGTAGACCGCCTTCTTCGGTGGGCTGTTATAGGTGTCGTCCTGCGACTCTGTGCTGTAGTCGCAGAGCTCGCTGTTCTCCCAGGACTCGTAATCTTCCTTCTTTCCCGAGGAGTCCAGTTTCTTGAGCACCACGTACGTCATCTTCTGGAGGAAGTCGGGGTAGTTATCCATATCTTCTTCTGTCACCTGCCTTTCCAGATCGGATTTGCGCACCCTTTTGACTGCTACCCGATCTTTGAAGCCGACGAGCCTACCCGGGTGGCGGTTATGAGGGTCCATGATTAAGCATTCTTCCTGAAGGCCGGTGGACTTGGATACCAGGTGTAAAGAATTGGCCGAGCCGTCGTCTTCCTTCTTCAAGTTCAGGGGGTACAGCTCGTTGGCCTTCTTCAGGCCCTTGTAGCCTTCCCACTTTTGACTGTATCTGTAGGCGTGGTTCATCTTTGTAGGCTTTTGTTTCATCTGAAAATACCTGTGTTTTTGGTCGTTGCTACTGAAAAGCAGGGATTTATTTGGAGACATTGCGGGGCCGCAGGCCATCGACTGGGCGGCGCTTTTCCGAGCTTTCTGTATTTTGTGTTTCCTGTACAGCCTCGTGAAAGTGTTGCTCTGGCCGAGGGCGCCGTATGGCCTTTTCATGTCCTGCTTGAGGACAGAATTCTTTGGGAAAGAATGGGACTGTTTAACAAACTCTTTAGCCTCCGCCTCGCTATCTACAATCTCGTTATCGGAGAAATGTTCTTGCTTGATGACGACGGGACCATTAAACTGGTCCATAGAGGACGCCGAATGCGTGTAGTCTACGTGCTTCCGTAAAATGTTACGGGCGTACGTGGTGAAGGGGCACATCTTACACATGTAGGTGGTGGGCTTTTTGGATGAAAGGAAGTAGGAGTTTTTCAAGGTTTTTTTCTGATATTTCCTCTGGGGGAGATCCGCGTTCAGGACTGCACATTTTACCACCGCCCCGTGAGCGATCCCTCTGTGACACTCCAACTCGTTTTCGGTAACGGCCATAAAGTTGCACTCCTCACAGCAGTAGTATCGCTTGTCCTTCTCGTGGGTTTTGGCATGCTGAACGAAAGTCTTTGGACAGTTGGTTCCGAACACACACTGCGGACACTGCAACCGGGCGCTCCGGCCTTCGTCCTGCAGCTCTTTCAATTCGCGGATCTCCTCCATCAGTTTCTGCCGCCGTTCCTGGTGAATAATCATATGTTTTAGAAGTGAATTGCGATCTCGAAATGTCCGTCCACATTCTCTACAAGCATATGGCCTTGGGACATTAAGATGGCGAAAGTGACTATTCCCATCTAAATGATACATCATATGCCTGTGGAGGTGCTTCTTCTCCCTAAAATTCACATTGCACTTTGTACAGGGGTAGAATGATGGCTCTTGATCGCTGCCGCACGTCGGGGGCGACGGAGAGTCGCAGCTTTGCACTTCGACGGAGAAGTAGGGGTCGACGTGAACGGGGGAGGGCTCGTCCGAATAGTCGCAGACGGGGCTGTACACGTAATGGTTGATCGCTTCTATCGCCTCCTTGGGAAGACGTTCTTCCGTCTCGTCGATAGAAGATTCAGACTTGATCTTCATTAACTCAAACTTGTGAGGAGCCACCACTTGCTCCTCATCGCTCTGTTCCATGATGTCCAAATTTAACAGCTTTGATTTCTTGGAAATATAATTCACGTCGTTATACGCGTCTTCTGAGTAGCAACGGGTGATCTTGCTACCGTCCATTTTCCGCTTGCGCTTCTTCTGAACCTTCACGACGCAGTTCTTTTCGGGCTCCTCGGCCTTGTCGTTATTGACCAGGTCTCTCTCGGTGACCAAATTAGCTTCTTTTCCCGCTCCGGAATCCTCCGAACGAGCTTGGGTCGGGTTATAGACCTCGTTGTCGGGTAACACGCTCCTGTCATCGCATGCACCCTCTACAGGCCCTACTACTAAAGTGCTATCCAGTCTGAAACTACTTCCGTTAGATGTTTCACACCCCACAGAAGAGGAGGTAGGAGGTTTATGTATGGAATGAGTTTCTGCCTTGGCGTGTGCTACGTCAGGCAGCAAGAATAAAACTTGCTGACCTGACATCTGTAAAGTGTTCTTTGCAGGTTGCTGAAGATCATAAACCACCTCAAGGTTGAACACAAACTGGGCTGCGGAGCCGCGGCTTGGTCTGTGGTGACGGAAATACTGTCTGCGTTCAGTTTGGAAGTCTTATTGGATGAGTGGGAGAGCGGCCCGTTCACGGCTCCTTTGGGTAAGAGGCGACTTTCGCTAGAGACAGTGGCAGCACCATCGTGAGTTAAGAAAGAACCCTGCACTTTGCTTAAGGCTTTGTCGGACCTGTCTCTGGGAAGTTCTTCAGGCACGGGCAACGAACCGATTTTTGGAAAAGAGGTTTGACTTTCTTGTATCTTCTTATAGGGGAGAGCGGTTTCTGAGTTGAAATTGACGTCCTCTTTGAGGCGTTCGTTGGCGTCAGGACTATCGGCGCTTATCTGGGACTCCTCCATCTTGTTATTCTTCCCATTAAACAATTTCTAAAAACAAAAGAGAGACAAAACTTTATTTAAAAATAAAAGTCAAACAAATACGAATCAGTGCACACAGTCCACCTACATACACAACATTGCACGGCGTTCTTATGACTGGGCACCAAATACCTAGTGTAAGAGGTTATGTTCGGTGCCCAGGAGGCAAGGCGTGGCCGGTCTGATACATGACAGGCACCAACAGGTCCAACCCGCAAAAGGGGGTCCAACCCGTTACTAGCATGGTGTACCTAATAAAGTGGCCGGTGAGTGTATATAGACACAAATATATATACACACACAAACTGTGATATATATACACACAAACATATATATAAACTGTAAAATATTATATATATACACGTATACACCCATACAAATATATTAAAATTATATTTATATATATAAATATATATATATATATAATACATACATACATACATTTCATACACACACATACACACACACACACACACACACACACACACACATCATATGAAAAGTTTGGGAACCCTATTAATCCCTTTAAACATTTTTAGTTCTAAATATTTGGGTGCTTGCAACAGTCATTTCATTTGATATATCTAATAACTGATGGACACAGTAATATTTCCGGATTGAAATGAGGTTTATTGTACTAACACAAAATGTGCAATATGCATTAAACCAAAATTTGACCGGTGCAAAAGTATGGGCACCCCAACAGAAAAGTGACATTAATATTTAGTAGATCCTCCTTTTGTAAAAATAACAGCCTCTAGTCGCTTCCTGTAGCTTTTAATTAGTTCCTGGATCCTGGATGAAGGTATTTTTGACCATTCCTCTTTACAAAACAATTCAAGTTCAGTTAAGTTTGATGGTCGCCGAGCATGAACAGCCCGCTTCAAAGTATCCCACAGATGCAGGTTGGATAAAAATAAATGTTTTTAAAAAAAAAAATCAAAAAATTCTGATTTTTTTTATTTAAATCGGATTTTTTTCAATAAACTGCTTTTTGAGGAAAATATTTTACCATCCAAAGGTTCTTCCATTATGAGATAAAGCTGAGTTGTTTAACTCAGTAGAATAAAGGCTGTATATGTGTAACATTCACAATGCCATGCTCTTTCCAGAGGTTTTCTGTAGGATTAGTGGGCAGTTTCTCTCTATATTATCACAGACGCTCGCTTTACTTACGCAGTTCTCAAAACTGAATTTGACTCTGCAGAGGTCCCTGCCTCTTCTTCTCAGCAAAAATGTTTCAACATGTACAGAGTTGAGAATAAGACCTTTATCCTATTGTTCTACATACCTTTGAATACAGAATCAACCCTTCAGTGCCAAGTCCAAGAAGTTAGACAATATGTTTCTGATTGTTTGGAGTGGAATAGATCTGCACAACACAAGAAGAATGTGAATCTAAGTGTGAGGAGGAGGAAGGGCAAGCAGACAAGAAAATGAAAGTGAAACTTTGAGCACAATACTGCAGCATAGCCACAGACAGACAAGCCTGGATCTGTTTGTGTGTACGATCTGAGGTTTATTACATTCTTTCCGTATAACGGCAGCAGGCTGTAAAAGAGACCCAGATTGGGAATATTTTAATGAAGCTCCTTCGCCTATCGGTAAGGCAGGCATGCGTGCAAAATGCAAACGATGCAACAAAGAGATGCAAGGCCTGGTGGAGCGAATGAGGCAACATCATGAGAAGTGCGGTGATGAAGATGACCAAAGAAACACTTCTGAACAGGCAGGATCTTCAGGTTGGGAAACATTTTTATTGAATCCTATTTCTAAAGACTGAACTGTCATGTGTGAGAAAAACGATATTTCTTATTATTACTGCATGTTACTGTCATTTGGTGCAGTTATGATGAAGAAAAACAAATCTTCCTTTTGGGGCAGTGATGTGTTGTGTACAATAAGCAGAAATTGTATAAACCATAAAATAACAGCATTGACTTTTTTTGTTTAGGGGAATTCATGGATTCTGGAAACTATCCACCTCCAAGATCACCATCATCCTGTTCTACAGTTTCAGAGTTATCCATCCAGGATAGTGCTTCATTAGCAGCATCATCAGACACCCACAGCCACATATCACCATCACCCAAAAGGAAGAAAAAACCTTTACCTCCTGGAACCACCATAGATAGGTTTGTGATAAGAACTAGCAGATTAGAAAAAGAGTTGATTGATGAAAAAATTGCCCAGTTTATTTATGCAACGAACTCTTCTTTCCGTCTGACTGAGAAGCCACATTTCATGAATATGGTTCAGTCACTGAGACCAGGATACAGTCCACCCAGCAGAGCTGATGCTGCAGGGAAACTGCTGGATCCAGTGTATGACAGAGAAATGGAGCAATGTGCAACAGCTCTGGAGGGTAAAATTGTTAACCTAAGTATTGAAGGGTGGAGTAATTGTCCACAATGATCCTATTGTAGTGCTTGTATAACAACAGAAGGTAAAGTCTTCCTTGCACAAAACAACTGATACGTCAGGAAATGCACACCAGCAGAATAACTTACAAGAAGTGGCAGTAAAAAGCTATAACGACATGTAACAAAAAATTTCCAAAATGTCCTAGTACGACGTTTGGTCACTGACTATGCTGCAACTAATCCCAAATTAGAATAGATTTAGAAGAGCAGGAGGGAAACAAAGCTGCTAATAACATAAGTTTGCAGTGCTCAATTGCTGCACCTCTTAGCCAAAGAACTTAAGTGTTCCAGAAATAAAGGCTTATGTTGTTGAAAATTGCAAAATACTTCCGTAATAATCATTTGCTGCTGCAAGCTCTGAAAAGGATGGTGGAAACCAAGCTAACGCTCCCACAAGATGTTAGATGGGCACTCCGTGGTGGACTGTTTTGACAGTAACTCAAAAACTGGCCTATCGTATGACACTTTGTGAAGAAAATCGAGATAAAATAGATGTACAGTCACTGCCAAGAATCCTCCAACATTAGGGCTTAAGAGAAATGTTTGAACATATCTGACTTTCCGGAAACCCATCTCCTCAAGCTTTAAACAAAATACAGAAAAATAGCTGTTTTATTGCGGATGCAGTTTGCAAATTTGTAAGGAACTGAGTGAACCACTTAAAACAGAACTACACATGACAGAATTAAATACAAAGCAGTAAACAAACGAATGGGACAAGCACTGACTCCAGCTCATTTTTTGGCAAATATTGTCAATATCCAATATCAGGGTTCAAAACCTAAGTGCTGAGAAGAGAGTTAAGCTATGACATGGGTATCCAGGCAATCATCCATCTTTTATGCAACTATAATAAACTTCAGAGCTAAGGGGAACCATTCAAGAAATATATGTTTGAGCTGAAGATATTTTAAGGAAGGTCACACCAGTAAAACTGGTGGAATCACTTAAGCGCTTGGATTTAGAGACTGTTCAAGTAAGATTTCACTTTTATCAGCAGTAGCTCTTCTGCAGGCGTGAAAGAATATTCTCTTCCTTTGGACTCATTCATTCCTAAATTGAGAAATCGTTGGACTCAAAACACACAATAAAGCAGGAAAGCTCGTTTTCTTTCCAGTTAATGAATAGGAACAAAGAAGAAGATGATGATGAAGATGACGACAATGAGCTACAGAGGACAGCAGGACAGTAGATTTCAGTTTTTTCATGTGTCGCTGGGATGACGTCTACATTTTTTAAAATATATACTATAATAGTTAATTGTTTTAGCCCAATAAGTTACAAACAGGGATGTTTGTTTAAGCAAATAACTTATGCGTAATTGTGTTATTGTTTCGTTTGAATAAATCTATTTAAATTGTTATTAAGGTCAGGATAATATTTTTCTCCTTCCTAAGTACACAGACAGTGGTGTCCAAATAATTTTTTTGAAAAAAAAAAAAAAAAGAAATTAACCCATTAAACCCTGGGGAGAAAAACGTAATCTAAAAGGGATTCTAAAATCTTCATCTACTTGCATGTTAAAATAGCAAGAACTAGTTTAGGGTAGAAACTTGATTTAAAATCACTAGATTAGAATCAAGCCTTACTGACTAGTGATTTAATCAAGATACCACCCTGCACAGGATGTTCAATGATATTCCAGGTCTGGGGACTGGACGGCCATTCCCAGAACTTTGTAATTGTTCCTCTGCATGAATGCCTGAGTAGATTTGGAGCTGTGTTTGGACATTGTCTTGCTGAAAATAATCCACCCCGGCGTAACTTCAAATCATCACTGATACTTGTACATTATTCTAAAGAATCTGCTGAAACTGATTTAATCCATGCGACCCCTCAACTTTAACAGATTCCCGGTGCCCGGCATTGGCCACACAGCCCCAAAGGCATGATGGAACTCCACCAATTTTACAGTGGGTAGCAAGTGTTTTTCTTGGAAGCTGTGTTTATGGGACCCATGCATAACGCCCTTTTGTATGACCAAACAACTCAATCTTTGTTTCATTAGTCCAAAGACCTTCTTCAAATGAAGCTGTCTTTACTCCCCAAATGTGCTATTCATACCTCAGGCGACTCTGTTTGTGGCGTGCTTTCAGAAATGGCTTCTTCCGCATCCCTCTCCCATACAGCTTCTCCTTGTGCAAGTGTGCTGTATAGGTTGACCGATGCACCATGACACCATCTGCAGCAAGATGATGCTGCAAGCTCATTGAGTGTCTGTGGATGATCCTTGACTCATCTCACCATTCTTCTTCTCTGCTATTTCTGATATTTGTCTTGCCTGCCACTTCTGGGCTTAATCAAGAACAGTCCCTGTGGCCTTCCATTTCCTTACTATGTTCCGCACAGTGGAACTGACAGGTTAAATGTCTGAGACAACTTTTTGTATCCTTCCCCTGAACAACTAGTTGAAACAAATCTTTGTTTTTTCAGATCATCTGAGAGTTGTTTTGAGGAGCCCATGATGCCACTCTTCACAGGAGATTCAAATAGAGAACTTGCAATTGGCCACCTTAAATACCTTTTTTCTCATCATTGTATACAACCTGGCTTATGAAGTTCTAAGCTCAGTGAGGTTACAATAAACCAATGTTGTGCTTCAGAAAGTTCAGTAAAAAGTAGTAGGAGTATTTCAAATCAATAAAATGATAAGGGTACCCAAATTTTTGCACCAGTCAAAAGTTGGTTTAACCCTTAAGGACCCAGCCTGTTTTGACCTTCTGACACAGCCCGTATTTTGAAATCTGACATTGTCAATTTAATGTGGAGAAATAACTTTTGACACTTACCTATCTATGTGATTCAGAGATTGTTTTCTCGTGACACATTGTCTTTAAGTTAGTAAAAATTTTTTATCCATACAATCCTTGTTTGTTTTGTAAAAAATAAAAAAAATTTCATGAAAATTTGGAAAAATTTGCGTTTTTCAAAGTTGCAAATTTCTCTGCAAGACAGATAATTATTCCCCACAAAATAGTTTAAAACTACATCTACCATATGTCCACTAAGTTTGGCATTTTTTTTTAAATGTCTTTTTTTTTTTTTTTTTACGACAGGGGCTTAGAAATTTAGTAGAAATTTTTCCCACATTTTCAAAAAATTTTTCAATAACATTTTTTTAGGGACCCTCCATTCTGACGGGTTTTTAAGGGCCTGCATGTTAGATCCCCCTAAGTGATGCCACTGAGAAACAAACCCCCCTTAACGTATTTTATAACACTATTTAGGAAATTTGATAACCCTTCAGATATTCACAGAAATTAAAGCAAACCCGAGGTAAAATTTCAAAACACTTTTTTTTTTCAGATTTTCAATTTTACCATTATTCCTGGGTACGGGAAATGTGACAGGTAAATGCAACTTTAAAATTTATTTCCCCCCCGTCTCCGTTTTTTGAGATTCCCATATGTGGCCCTAGTGCATTATTTGGGCCCCCCCATAAGCCCCAAATAGAGGACACCCACAACTCCCGGGGGCCCCATTTTCAAATACGATTTTTTTTTAGGCGCCATTTCAGGTTTGGGGGCACCCTAAGTGCTAAAACTTAATAAACAACCGCTAAATAGACCGAATATTTGGGAAAATAAAACCCCCAATGAAAATTTCCAGGGGGGCATTGAGTATATAGAACCCCACAGGTGATTCACAAATTTTTTTTAGCATAAGGCGGAAAATTTAAAAAAAAAAAATTTTTAAAAATCTGCAATTTTACTTAAAAGTTTTTATATAAAGGAAACCTGGGAAAAAAAAACCCTAAACTTGTTAACAATTTCTTCCAAGTTCGCAATACCCACATTTTGGGGTTTAAAAAGCTGTTTGGGGCAGAAAAGGCGTAAAGGGGGGAGACATTTGGGTTTTTGGAATGCAGATTTTGGTGGGGGCCATGTCGCATTGAAACCCCAAATAGCAGAAAAGGCGAAAAACCCTTTCCAAAGTCGCCCCTTTTTTGGGTTTTTAACACCCATCAGGATCCATCTAGGGTTACTGGCATTTGGATGCACAGGTTTCCATAGTTTTTTTTTTAGCTTTGGCAATGAAAGGGGGGGAAACGCAGTTCTCATTGTTTTTTGATTTCAATTTTACAGCATCGCCGTCATGTAAATGATGGATAATTTTATATGGGGCGGTACAATTACAATGAAAAGATTTTATAATTTTTTTTGTTTTTTTCTTTTTTCACATAGAAATAATCATAAAAAATTGCTTTTTATTTGTCCTATTCGACAGCCATAAGTTTTTTTATTTTTCTGTGGGGCAGAGCTGGTATTGGGGTTGTTTTTTTTTCGGGGTGATTGAAGTTTTTTGGGACCATTATGGTGCAATATGCTTTCCCGGGGGGGGGGCCACCTGCGGGATCTCGCTGTAAAACAGTGACACCCCCGCCGACCGCCGCGAAATCTGCTTTAAAGTTTGCGCGATCCTCAGGACTTCCATACGTCCCGTGCGTAACCCCCCCAAAAAGACCTGGCATGGATACTCTAAAGGGCTTTTAAGGGGTTTTTGCCTTTTGCACATTTTGTTTATACAATAAAACCCCAATTTTAATCCGGGGGAAAATTAGTGTTCCATCAGTTATTAAATTCAAATTTAAAGGCTGTTGCAAACACCCAAATATTTTGAACAAAATGATTAAGATTAATAGGGTCCCAAACTTTTTCATATGACTTATATATATAAAATATATATTTTATATAATAATATATATAATTAAATTAATATAATAAAACCACAAAAAAACAAAAAATTTTCCACAGTGAAAATAAAGCCCACTTTAATTTTTTTGGGCTTTTTTAAACCCAAAATAAATCACAGCACATGGACAGGATTACATGCGACACACCCGCAGCCTACAGCCGTTTCGCGTCGTCACAGAACGTGCTCTATCGGCATATTCTCTCACACATACAGTATATCAGAAAGGAAATAAAGTAAAGATGAGCCCAATATAAAAGGCCTTGGCTTGGGAGTGGTCAGCGCACAACTGGGTGGCTGAGAGGTGCTCACCCCAACCCCCCTATAGACAAACACTGGGCTTGTATAAACGTATGTGTTATTCTGATATACTCTTGAAAGAGGACACTGTGGACATTGCTCAGGTCTTGGGGGAAACGGGTCTGGACAGAAATCTAACTTATCCCATTGAGAACGGAGCACAAAGGGTGTATTAGGGAGAGCCATCTAGGGTGGTGTCGCCCTTTTCGGGGCAGAACCCCCACTGTATAAGCAGGGTGTAATAGGGCTAATTTCCCCCATTTATTCTTGATGCACAGCCCATAGTTGGTGGTATAACAAAAACTTTTCCATGTGATAGGACATCCAGACGTCCAATACAGGAATGAACGATACCGTGAGTAATTTTACAAACCACTGACTTGACTCTATATACCTGCACCTTATATAGGAACAATCTGACTCCCTTTACACTGCTTTGCTCTTTGAGGTCTAATTTGTATAGATAATTCTGATTCTCTCTGGATACGAGATGTTTCAGACGTCTTTATTAAAAGTTATATTTTAGCCCTGTTTCTTTTCGGTGACGCGAGTTGTAGATATTTCAACCACTTTGCCTTTACTTTATTCTGCTGCAGATTTTTCATCCATAAATGCAAAATGAAAAACCCACCTTGCGCGACGTTACCAGTCAGGGGCGCCAGTGAGCAAAATGGAGGAAGTTTGTAAAAAAAAAATGAGCCTGAACTTGGACGAAAGACTCCTGCGGCAACGCACATGGCTGCCCAAGCTAACGAAATCTGTCAGCAGACCCAGGACAGCACGATACGTCACTGCCAGATACCGCCAACAGCGAGCTGCTGAAACTCCCCAGCAGACTGAAGCACGACTGCAGCCTCAGCGACAGACGAGCAGCCGGGACTCATCAGCAGATGGAGCCAAAACTGTAGCTTCAGCTATAGAGATGAACAGCAGAAACCCCCTCCCAGCAGATGGAAGCACAACTGTAGACTACGTGAGACAGAGAAGCAGCAGAGACTCTCCAGTAGATGGAGCCAAAACTTGAGCTTCAGCAATATAGATGAACAGCAGAGACCCCCTCCCATCAGATGGAAGCACAACTGTAGTCTATGTGAGGCAGACAAGCAGCAGAGACTCCCCAGCAGACTGAAGCACAACTGCAGTCTCAGTGACAGATGAGCAGCCGGGACTCCCCAGCAGATGGAGCTAAAACTGTAGCTTCAGCTATAGAGATGAGCAGCTTGTCTGCCTCACATAGGCTACAACCATAGTCTATGTGAGGCAGACGAGCAGAAGACTCCCCAGTAGACTGAAGCATAACTGCAATCTCAACAAGACAGACGAGCAGCAGAGCCCTCTTAGCAGTCTAAGCGAGACACATGAGCAGCAGACACTCTTCAACAGACTGAAGCATAATTGTAGTTTCAACAAGCCAGACGAGTAGCAGAGACCCCCTCAGTGAGACAGTCGCACAGCAGACACTCCCTAGAAGACAAGCACAACTGTAATTTCAGCATGTCAGACGAGCAGCAGAGACCCCCTCAGTGAGACAGCCGAGCAGCAGACACTCCCTAGCAGACCAGCATAACCATAGTTTCGGCGAGTCAGACAAGCTGCAGAGATCCCCCAGCAGACTCAGCGAGACCCACCGAACAGCAGGAACTCCCCAGCAGCCCCCAGCCGTTTCTGAAAAAAAGAAACAAGTGGGATACGCCAAGTGACGAGATACTACCTGGATAGATATCAGATGCTTAAACCCCACAGACCTGTGCCAAGCCGGGTAATCCTGCTAATGGTCTATAAATTAGTACAATACATTTCACCATTTACATTTATGACTTTATTTTAAGAAAAACATTCAAAAGAAACAATTCACTTCTCAGCGAGATCTTTGGTGAAAAAAAGTGGAGCTTAGGTCGTGTTCACAATTATTCCGTGTTCAACAGAAAGTGGCAAAATTATTTCTAGGACAAGTTCCCTGCGCTGTAAAGCGCACGTGCGACGGATTTCCATAGAGCAGCGTTTCACATTCCAGTCCTCAGAGAGCCATTAAAAAGAAGGAAAAAACCCTGGAATTAACTGGTTTGGCTTTACCCAACGTTCACCCCCCTCCCACCCTTGTTTTTTAGTCTTCGCGTTGTAACCCATCAGACAGGCCCGTATCACTCAGCTGCACTTATTTAAATCCTTTCATCAGTGTAATGCGTTGATTAAACATATTTACGCTCTAACCCTAATTAAACGTGCTAAAGGCACCAAAAAATTCATTTCTCGCGCGACTCCCCTTGAATATTCCAGGACGCCCAGCAGTCTACCAAAGGCATGTTTCCGCAATGACAAAACAGAAAATTCACGTCGGTTTTAGCACCCTAAAATGGTGCTAACGCGGCACCCAGCAGGACGGGGCGGCAGAAGGCGGCTCGTGAGGGGAGTGGAGACATCCGACAAAGAACTTACAGCACCAAACAAAGAGAAAACCTGCATAATGGCGATGTCAGGACTTATTATGGAGCGGAGGTAGACACATGCATGCGCGCTCCATTTGAGATTATATATTAGCAGATCTCAACAGGAAGCAATGTCGCTAACGAAGTGGTAAATTCAGTGTTAATGAGTGACTTCACTGTTACCACCTCAGAGGTAAAACCTTCCATGTTCTATGTTCCACCCATCTGTTCTGGTGTGAGAGGTTGCAAGAGAGAACAGACGCTTCTCCCACATAAAACACGGTTTCTGGTGCCCCCCGAACAGCGGGGTGACTGACTGCAGGAATAGCAAGTTTCCTTTCAAGACACACTCCTCCGACTTACCCCGGCCCCTGAGAGATGGCAGCACTCCGCTATTTTTTGGGATAAGGCTGCAAGTCTCACAGAGATTGTTAACCTCATTTTTATTTTATTTTTTATAACTGACGGACAGCACACCGGCCCGGCAGAAAGCACGGGGCAGCGCGGCGGACAGCGCGGGGCAGCGCGGCAGACAGCACGGGGCAGCGCGGCAGACAGCACGGGGCAGCGCGGCGGACAGCGCGGGGCAGCGCGGCGGACAGCGCGGGGCAGCGCGGCGGACAGCGCGGGGCAGCGCGGCGGACAGCGCGGGGCTGCGCGGCGGACAGCGCGGGGCTGCGCGGCGGACAGCGCGGGGCTGCGCGGCGGACAGCGCGGGGCTGCGCGGCGGACAGCGCGGGGCAGCGCGGCGGACAGCGCGGGGCAGCGCGGCGGACAGCGCGGGGCAGCGCGGCGGACAGCGCGGGACAGCGCGGGCAGCGCGGCGGAGAGCGCGGGGAAGCACGGCGGAGAGCGCGGGGAAGCTCGGCGGAGAGCACGGGGCACGCGCGGCGGACAGCGCGGGGCAGCGCGGCGGACAGCACTGTGGCCTGGCGGGGCAGCGCGGCGGACAGCGCGGGGAAGCGCGGCGGACAGCGCGGGAAGCGCGGCGGACAGCGCGGGGAAGCGCGGCGGACAGCGCGGGGAAGCGCGCGGACAGCGCGGGGAAGCGCGGCGGACAGCGCGGGCAGCGCGGCGGGCAGCGCGGCGGACAGCGCGGGGCAGCGCGGCGGACAGCGCGGGGCAGCGCGGCGGACAGCGCGGGGCAGCGCGGCGGACAGCGCGGGGCAGCGCGGGGAAGCGCGGCGGACAGCGCGGGGAAGCGCGGCGGACAGCACGGGGCAGCGCGGCGGACAGCGCGGGGCTGCGCGGCGGACAGCGCGGGGCAGCGCGGCGGACAGCACTGTGGCCTGGCGGGGCAGCGCGGCGGACAGCGCGGCGGACAGCACGGGGCAGCGCGGCGGACAGCACGGGGCAGCGCGGCGACCCGGCGGACAGCACGGGGCAGCGCGGCGACCCGGCGGACAGCACGGGGCAGCGCGGCGACCCGGCGGACAGCACGGGGCAGCGCGGCGACCCGGCGGACAGCCTCAAGCAGACCAGAAAACGGACGTGGCTGAATTTTTGGACAAGAGCATCTCCTCCAAACCTCCCCATAAAGAGGTGTACTTGGCTGAGCACGTCATCTCAATAGGGAGAGGAAACAAGCTGCCACCAGAAGCTTCTGGCCGCAGTTTAGATCTCATGGAATAAGAGGATCCCACCAGCAGAGGAGCCCATTCTAGCGCTACTGTACATGACTTGCACACTCTACAGCAACTGTACAGGATTAGGCCATGTTCACACGGCTGATTGACACGGTTTTCGAAGAGTTTCCGCATCCAAAACGCCCCCAGTTCATTTCATTGATTCCTCTGTAAAACAGTATTTGTAGTTTACACACGACGTGGTTTTAACATGCTTCTTGGCAAGCGGTTTTGGCCGCTGAAAAAGAAGTGTCCTGTCCGTTCTTGAAGCGTTTTTAGGCGTGTTTTTTTGACCTGGCTATTAATTTGTATGGGTGAAAACAGTGTTGAAAGCCTCGTCCAAAAATGCGCCGATTAACGCGTCTAAAACCTCTTCTAAAGAAGCGCGTTTCAGGCGAGGTTTTGATGCGGATTTGGGAGCGGAAAACCGCTTCGAAAACAGCGTCAAAATCAGCCGTGTGAACATACCCCAAGACTCTTTGGACCCCCGCACAGCCTTTCTCCAGCCATGGCCCAAAAACAAAAAAAGAGATGTTTTGGGACTCAGTTTTTAATTCGAAGCAGAGTATAGCTGGGACCCAACCACCCTGAAAAGTTTGGAGTCACAAGAGGTAAAGTAGGTCCCCATCTGTACTGAGGCCTCCATGCCGCCTGTGGATGACCCCCCCCAGCGGTTTTGATGTGCATTAAGATCCTCAGCTTCAAGTGTTTATTACATGAGGTAGAAATAAACTTTGAAATTATTTCTACATTCAATGTCTGTCTCTCGGCGTCTGCAGAGCTGCTCTTCTGTTACTGTGTGCACGCCCAGGGTCCCACTATCTCGAGAGGCCCAACAGGGCAGATCTGAGCCAGGGTCAGCGAACCCCATACACACAAGATCAGGGGTCTACAACGTCGGCTCTCCGGCTGTTGGGAAACTACATCTCCCATCATGGCCACTGATACAGGATATATAAATGCATGATGGGAGTTGTAGTTTCCTAACAGCTGGAGAGCCAACGTTGCACACCCCTGCATTAGATAGTTGGAAAAAGCCCAATTTGGCCGACATTTATCCACCGGATAAACAAACCTATTCTGCCAGAAAAGCTGAACTTCCCTCCAATCCCATAGATTTATCACTTCCACCCCGGCGCGGATCTGCCAACCCAATAAAGCTTTAAATACAACTTAAAAAAAAAAAAAAAAGACAAAAGCTGGGACCCGCCAGTTACAGTGAAAGTGAGTGAAATGACAATGAGGCGGACGAGTCTCGAGCGCTGTGCATGTGAGAAGCGCGACCTTCCTCGCAGAGTGACAGATCGCCTCCAGCCAGCCTTATCTACAAGATTTCCGACTCCAGTATTTTTGCCAACTAGCGGCACTTGTTATAACACCTCCGCACCCTGCACCCCCGGGGTGACCGCGCAAGGAAATTAGGTGATAATTGCACATTAGCATAATTATTCTCCGATTCCTCATAGAGGAGGTCAGCTACACGGGGTTATCAGCTCCCAGCCAAGCCCTCGCCGCACGTTACGGTGCAGTAATTAAGGCGTCCCCCTCCGCCCACCAACACCTAGAGTCAGGGGTGACCCTCCGCTACAAACAGGGCGGACTCAGCAGGACAGTAACTCAGATAACTTGCCGACCTATAGCTTCGAGGGTCTCCGTCTGCTCCGTGCGGAAGTCGCCCCTGAAAGGCTAAAGCTGCAGGATCTGGCGGCAACAATAACCGCTTGGCACCAGGATATTTCCCACCACAGAGTCTGATGGCGTATTGATAGACTATACCGTCATGGTCTGATAGACGCAGGCGCCATCTCTGTGCAGCAACGGAACTCCAGGCAGGTTTAAAGGCAACCTGTCACATAGGTGATGCCCTCCTTACTGAGGGCAGCACAAGCCAGTGGCAGACCTGCTGTTTCCAGCGCTGTGTCCCTTATTCTGTAAGATGCTGGAGTTTTAGAGCATTTACCCCTCAAATCTTATTCATGAGTATGTTAGCCCCGCCCACCAACGGCTAGCCCCGCCCACTGACAATTATTCACATTTCTACCTATTCAAAGTAATAGGTTTGTCAGTTGAAGTGGGCGGGGCTAGCCTCCGATTGACCGGGTTTGAAAAAAAACTGACTCTTCGAATGACTCTTTTCTGGCTGAAAACTGCAGATTTGAGCATTAAATACACGAAAACTGCAGCATCTTACAGAATAAGGGACACCGTGCTGGAAACAGCAGGTCTGACACTGGCTTGTGCTGTCAACAGCCAGGGGGACAAAAACTGTGTGACAGATTCCCTTTAAGGGAGGTGAGAGGCACAAAGTGTCATATCAGACCATTCATAACCAGTTATATCAGTTTGGTCTGCTTCCAAGACGACCTGACCGCACCACCAGGCACAGGCAGCATCATCTGGGAGCATCTACACTGGACGAGGAACCAGGGCTGTTCACTAAGGAAAGTCTATTCAGTCCGAGCAGAAAAGATGGAGCCAACAATGATGGACGTCAAGGAGACGCTGTGCATCAACCGGGTCAGGTACCGGTCAGGGAGAGCGCTGTTCATCAGTCGGATCAGGTACCGGTCAGGGAGAGCGCTGTGCATCAGCCGGGTCAGGCACCGGTCAGGGAGAGAGCTGTGCATCAGCCGGTCAGGTGACGGTCAGGGAGAGCGCTGTGCATCAGCCGGGTCAGGTACCGGTCAGGGAGAGCGCTGTGCATCAGCCGGGTCAGGTACCGGTCAGGGAGAGCGCTGTGCATCAGCCGGGTCAGGTACCGGTCAGGGAGAGCGCTGGGGCATCACCGGGTCAGGTAGCGTCAGGGAGAGCGCTGTGCATCAGCCGCGTCAGGTAGCGGTCAGGGAGAGCGCTGTGCATCAGCCGGGTCAGGCGCCGGTCAGGGAGAGCGCTGTGCATCAGCCGGGTCAGGCGCCGGTCAGGGAGAGCGCTGCGCATCAGCCGGGTCGGGCGCCGGTCAGGGAGAGCGCTCAGCATCAGCCGGGTCCGGTCCCGGTCAGGGAGAGCGCTGTGCATCAGCCGGGTCAGGTAGCGGTCAGGGAGAGCGCTGTGCATCAGCCGCGTCAGGTAGCGGTCAGGGAGAGCGCTGTGCATCAGCCGCGTCAGGTCGGGGTCGGGGAGAAGCGCTGTGCATCAGCCCGTCAGGTAGCGGTCAGGGAGAGCGCTGTGCATCAGCCGCGTCAGGTAGCGGTCAGGGAGAGCGCTGTGCATCAGCCGCGTCAGGTAGCGGTCAGGGAGAGCGCTGTGCATCAGCCGCGTCAGGTAGCGGTCAGGGAGAGCGCTGTGCATCAGCCGCGTCAGGTAGCGGTCAGGGAGAGCGCTGTGCATAAGCCGAGCCAGGTAGAGGTCAGGGAGAGCGCTGTGCATCAGCCGCGTCAGGTAGCGGTCAGGGAGAGCGCTGTGCATCAGCCGCGTCAGGTAGCGGTCAGGGAGAGCGCTGTGCATCAGCCGCGTCAGGTAGCGGTCAGGGAGAGCGCTGTGCATCAGCCGGGTCAGGTACAGGTCAGGGAGAGCAATGTGAAACAGACAGGTCAGGGAGAGGTCAGGGAGAGAGCTGTGCATCAGCCAGGTCAGGTAGCAGTCAGGGAGAGTGCTGTGCATCAGCCGGGTCAGGTAGAGAGCGCTGTGCATCAGCCGCGTCAGGTATCGGTCAGGGAGAGCGCTGTGCATCAGCCAGGTCAGGTAGCGGTCAGGGAGAGCGCTGTGCATCAGCCAGGTCAGGTAGGGGTCAGGGAGAGCGCTGTGCATCAGCCAGGACAGGTAGTGGTCAGGGAGAGCGCTGTGCATCAGCCGGGTCAGGTAGCGGTCAGGGAGAGCGCTGTGCATCAGCCGCGTCAGGTACCGGTCAGGGAGAGCGCTGTGCATCAGCCGCGTCAGGTACCGGTCAGGGAGAGCGCTGTGCATCAGCCGCGTCAGGTACCGGTCAGGGAGAGCGCTGTGCATCAGCCGGGTCAGGTCCCCTTGACGGTCGTCTAGCACGTAGAGCAGGCTTATATAAATGGTTACGAATACTCTGACGTGACACTTGCCGCCTCTCACCTCCCTTAAACCTGCCTGGAGTTGTGCTGCCTTCATCATCTGGCTCTGTAGAGCATTGGTTACAATGAAGCGCTCATCAGTGTGTGATGGAGCCAAAGGACGTCCACTTCTTTGCCTTTCTGTGACTCTTCCAGTCTCTCTGTATCTCGGATACAACCTGCTGATGACACTCTCTGAGACACTCTAAGCTCAGTGGCCACTTCTGTCTGAGAGCCTCCTGCTTGAAGCCTGGCAATGGCGAGGTCCTGCTGATCCATTGTAAGGTGTTGTCTTGGTCTCATGATGTCACAATGTGAACAGCAGGATGAGGACGACGTATTGGACGATTCAGGGATCAAACACCTGCCAAATATCCCTAACTTTTTTAAAGCAGGGTAGATATGTTCCGGTTATTCCGCCTGAAAACATAGGCTACGTTTATACGGCTTATTTAGCCACGTATATCGGCGCGCATTTCACCACGTAATGCGCTATGGATTACGCGTCGCATCGTACGCGCAGGTGGGGAATTAACATGTAAACCGCTAGCGGCGATTATGCGCCGCTGACAATGTCAGTCTATGGGGCCAGCTCCTCTCTGCTTTGGAATTACGCATTGATCAACATATGGTTCCAAAACACATGGCGTATTGTAGGGGCGTGTACTATACCTGCCGCAATAAGCCGTGCGAACACAGCCATATAAAACAAACTGACAATCAGGTGCGGACATTCTCCCTGGTCAATGGGGCGTATCCCTGCAGCGTACGCGGCCCTAACTTGACAGTGTCCGGATATACAAGGACAAGGGGGACGGCAACACCAAGTTGTTGGCGTATTCATAATTGCCAGGCACCAGGCCCTGAATGGGTTACATAGTTCGTAACCAGGGCTGTGGAGTCAGTGAGCCAAACCTCCGACTCCCTCATACATGGCGCATGTTTAAAGGGAATGTGTCATCAAAAAATGAATTATTGTTTAACTCACTTTTTTATGTTAAAAAAATTTTTTAGGAATTGTTGGTTATGTTTTTGGGTTTTTTTACATTTTCTATATCACTTTCAATATTTTTTTTAATAATTCTTAAGTCCTGCAGTTCTCACTTTGGCCACTAGGCCTAATAATAGTCTGACACTTCCTGCTCTGTTTAGAGAGCTTTTCAGCAGTGTTTGCTCATGATCAGTAAAAGCAGGGTGAAGCTGAAAGGAGACACCATTGTGTACAGATAACACAGAATCCACCAATCACAAGAGGAGATGTCACAGCTCCCCCTCTCCCCTCCCTTCACAGTGAAAACTCTCCAATACAAGTCTATGGGACAGAATCTGTCTTAAGAATCCTATGGACATGAAGCTGCTGTAAAATATCTCTCTGACTGCTGTAAAGTAAGCAGTGCAAACAAGAATGTCTTCCCCACAATCATATATAGGTGGCCGAATAGAGAAATCTACAAACCGGAAATAAAAACGGCTGAGAGGAAAAGAATATGGAGCAGGGGCTTGATTTAATAAGTAAAAAAAAATTATTGGCGACAGGTTCCCTTTAAGTGATCACTTTAGTCCATCAGAGTGCGTAGTGGGATCACCCAGGACTATTAAAAGCAGAAAACTGATGTAAGAGAAGCAACTGCGATACTCTTCTGGAAAATCAGACCCTGTGACAACCTCTCCAGCGTCCTAGGACTGTGTGATAATCCAAACCGTCTTATCTGGCTCCTGGGAGCTCCCACCGAGGTCGGATCAAAGGGCTTTTACCCCGGCTTTAGATATATTTTTCTTTACCCCGGCTTTAGATATATTTTTCTTTACCCCGGCTTTAGATATATTTTTCTTTACCCCGGCTTTAGATATATTTTTCTTTACCCCATATAAATTCTCCCCTGAGGTCTGAACACATCTTCCGTTATCGCTGCATTTACCCCGGATCTGGAGCATTAGCATGCAGGGGTTTTATCACATATTACCAGACGAATACATTTCTGCAGTTGCACATACCCCGGGCTTTCCTCCATCTGTGATTCAACACTCATTAAAGCTGCTAACAAGTTCATACTTATTACTACTCCATCTTCAAGTTACACTTACCTGCGCGGAGACGTCTGAAGACGCTGTAATAATTACCAACCCACCCGGGTGTAAAAAGGCGACGGTGACCCCCAAAGATTTCCTCAGTCATTCTGCCCGTCGGTTCCCCCACACACCGGGCAAAACTGGTGGTGAATGGGGTAAACCAGAGCGGGACAACTTCCCCAGGTCAGGAGGCCGGCAACGGCTGCTGGTGCACATGACTGTATTACACCCAGGGCTGTGGAGTCAGCAGGCCAAACCTCCGACTCCCGACTCCCTCATACACGGCGCATGTTTAAGTGATAACTTTACTGTAGTAAAATGGTAATATCCGGCTGTTTATCACATTATGATACAATAATCAAGCTATTTAGGTAGAACAGACACTGACAAGCAAAAGGGTAACAATGTTTTGAGCTTTTGAATGTGTAGAAGAGACCTGGGATCAGATTTTGGTCAAGATACGATTGAATCTGATCCAGAGCCCAGAAGGATTCAGGCAGAGCTGAAAACCAAAGGCAGATTTCACAAATACTAACAAAATAATAAAAATTAACATTTTTGATTTTTAGGAGCAAAACCGTAACAATGCAGTTACAGGAAAGAATCTGCAGAACTAAGCACATGCTAAAAACTTGCAGGTCACATTTATGTATAAGATAGGTAAGATGACTGTATATAAAATTACCCTTTGCACTGCATCAAACTAACTGGACCAACTTATTATATATTTTGGGAGTCGGTCCGTTTTATGACGACTCCGACTCCTGCAAAATAGGCACCGACTCCGACTCCACAGCCCTGATTACACCCTCTGATGTGTATGGCGTGTAACACAATGCTCAAGCCGACCACACACACTAAAGGGGCGCATAGATTGGAGAGGTCATGAAAGTCTGATAGCTGCAGGTCCCACCTCTGGGCCACGCTCCTACACTGGGGAAAATAAGTATTTAGTACAGCAGCAATTTTGCAAGTTTTCCCACCTACAAAGAATGGAGAGACTTACTTTTTTTTAACCAAAATTTTCTTTCAACTGAGAGAGAGGGAATCTAAAAAAAAAAAAAAAAAAAAAACTAGAAAATCCCATTGATGAATTTTAAAAAAATTTTCTTTTACTGCATAAATAATTTTTGTACAATAAAAAAAAAAACTTAAAGGGTTTTTTCCCCCAGTAATTTTACGGGGCCTCCAAAAAGGGTAATCACTTTTTTTAAATATATGTGATTTCAAAAAATGAAGCCTGTGAGACTACGCATTTCTCAACCCCCCTTTTACCTAAAGTTTTCCCTAACACGACCAAGGGCGGAGCTGACAGGCCACGCTTGCTTGAAAACACTTTCCCACGAATGCAGGGAAAATGAATGAGCTTTTAAGGACAGGGTAAAAGTCAGTCTATGAGGGTGTTCTTGCGGTTAGAATCCCCTTTGTACTTTTATTTTTCACTTTTTAACCTCCCTTTTTCCCACTTCTTACCAACCCCCCTCCCCCTCACCCTGCAGCTTCATGACTCAGTGTATTTGTTTACTTCGCCCCCGTGCTGATAAAGGGGGGTAAGAAACTTACTCCGGGAAATCCCCTTTAATATTTTGGGACAGAAACTTGCTGCAATTAAGTTGAACTTCCCTTAGTTCTCCCCCGGGTGTGTTTTCGGTCATTTTCCCGCAGAAGACCCACCACGACCCACTTCAAATTTCTCTTTGTAAGGGAAGGAGGCGTTTTACCAAAATCTCACATACCCGGGGGCCCCCCCACATCTCTTCAATCCAGAGCAGTTTCCTGCCCCTTTTCAAAAGGGCCCAACCAAATTTTGATGTCCCCCCCTCTGTTTACAATTGGGGTGATGTTTTTGAGGTGTCCTCTCCATCCCTTCTCCAAACACGGGGAGGGGAGTTCATACGGAAAGTTCATTTTGGCCTCATCTACCACATGACCTTCTCCCCCCCCCTCGAAACATCCAATGGCAATGAGAACTTTAAACGGCCTGGACCTTGCTGGGGGGGAGGGGGGGCCCTCGGGCCGCAGGGGTTTTACTTTCCCTGACGCCATGTGTACTATCGGGAATTTTTTGAACGTGGGCCCATTTTATTCAGGCATTTCCAGCTCCTCCCGTGTAGTTTCTGGGCTGATTTTTTTACCTCAGAACATCCTTACCCCACGAGGGGAATCTTTCAGAAGCCCAGACCCAGGGGAAAATTGACAGTCATCTTGTTTTCTTCCCCTTTCTAATAATTGCACCCAAAATTTTTCTCCTTCTCACCCAGCTGCGCCTATTTCCTGTAGCCCATCCACCTCGTGCAATCTACAATTCTTCCTTGGGGCCTTTGGCAAAATGGGGGTTTTTGGCCGGGTGGGGGAGTTGGGGTGGATTGGGCTGTCAGGGTCTTTTAACAGGTAAAAGTTAAAACAATCAATAACACGGTAATGGTCGAGCAGGAGGCTTCTTACATAACAACTAACAGGTTTGTGAGCCAGAATTCTTGCTGGTTGGTCGGTGATCAAATACTGATTTCAAGTAATAAAATGCGAATTAATGATTTAAAATTACAATGTGATTTTCTACATTTTTGTTAGTTGAAATGTTCCTACGATAAAAACTACAGAATTACTGCTCCTTCTTTGTAGGGGGGAAAACTCGCAAAATTGAAAGTGTATCAAATTCTCCCTCTCCCCCATATCTAAGAAACAGACCACCGAAAAGTGTTCCTCAGAATGGAGACCCAGTCACACTTGCGCACGACTCTACGTTCTGTTCTATGGGAGTTCGGCCTAACACAGCACTCCCCTGGAAACTCCCATAGAACAGAATGGAGGACAAAGCACTCCCTTGTACTGGGAACTCCCATAGAACAGAATGGAGAACACAGCTCTCCCCTGTACTGGGAACTCCCATAGACCGAACTGGAGAACACAGCGCTACCCTGTACTGGGAACCCCCATAGAGGAGAAGGGAGAACACAGCGCTCCCCTGTACTGGGAACTCCCATAGCGGAGAATGGAGAACACAGCGCTCCCCTGTACTTGGGAAATCCCATAGACCAGAAGGGGAACACAGTGCTCCCCTGTACTGGGAACTCCCATAAAAGGAGAATGGAGAACACAGCGCTCCCCTGTACTGGAACCCCATAGAGGAGAATGGAGAACACAGCGCTCCCCTGACTGGAATCCCCAAAGAGGAGAATGGAGAACACAGCGCTCCCCTGTAACGGAACTCCCATAGGGGAGAATGGAGAACACAGCGCTCCCCTGTACTGGAACTCCCTAGAGAAGAATGAAAACACCGCGCCCCCCCTGTACTGGGAACTCCCATAGAACAAATGGAAAACACAGCGCTCCCCCCTGTACTGGGGAACTGCCATAAGGAAATGGAGAACCAGCTCTCCCCCGTACGGGAACTCCCAAGAAAAAATGGGAACCAGCGCCCCCTGAAATGGGGAA
>JAODAL010042611.1:0-34628 GCA_025379985.1 Phyllomedusa bahiana | reverse complement strand
CAAATCTCCATTCATAACCTCCCCCCATAAACCTCTACCCTTATCTCCTGATACCTCCCCTCATGTAATCTCCATCCATAACCTCCCCTCCATACATCTCTACCTTAATGTCCTGATACCTCCCCTCATGTAATCTCCATCCATAACCTGTCCCCCATACATCTCTACCCTAATCTCCTGATACCTCCCCTCATGTAATCTCCATCCATAACCTGCTCCCCTTTACATCTCTACCCTAATCTCCTGATACCTCCCCTTCTGAAATCTCCATCCATAGGCTGTCCCCCATACATATCTACCCTAATCTACTGATACCTCCCTCATGTAATCTCCATCCATAACCTGCCCCCATACATATCTACCCCAATCTCCTGATACCTCTCTCATGTAATCTCTATCCATAACCTATCTCCAATACATCTCTATCCTAATCTACTGATACCTCCCTCATGTAATCTCCATCCATAACCTGTCCCCCATATATCTCTATCCTAATCTCCTGATACCTACCCTCATGTAATCTCCATCTATAACCTGTCCCCCAATACATGTCTACCCTAATCTCCTGATACCTCCCCTCATGTAAACTCCATACATAACCTGCCCCCCATACATCTCTACCCTAGTCTCCTGATACCTCTCTCATGTAATCTATTTCCATAACCTGCCCCCCCATACATCTCTATCCTAATCTACTGATACCTCCCTCATGTAATCTTCATCCATAACCTGTCCCCCCATACATCTCTATCCTAATCTCCTGATACCTACCCTCATGTAATCTCCATCTATAACCTGTCCCCCAATACTTCTCTACCCTAATCTCCTGATACCTCCCCTCATGTAAACGCCATACATAACCTGCCCTCCCATACATCTCTACCCTAATCTCCTGATACCTCCCCTCATGTAATCCCCATCCATAACCTGCCCCCATACATATCTACCCTAATCTCCTGATACCTCACCTCATGTAATCTCCATCCGTTGCCTGTCCCCCATACATATCTACCCTAATCTACTGATACCTCCCTCATGTAATCTCCATCCATAACCTGCCCCCATACATCTCTACCCTAATCTCCTGATAACTCTCTCATGTAATCTATATCCATATCCTGCCCCCATACATCTCTATCCTAATCTACTGATACCTCCTTCATGTAATCTCCATCCATAACCTGTCCCCCCATATATCTCTATCCTAATCTCCTGATACCTCCCCTCATGTAAACTCTATACATAACCTGTCCCCCCCTATACATCTCTACTCTAACCTCCTGATACCTCCCCTCATGTAATCTCCATCCATAACCTGTCCCTCCCATACATCTCTACCCTAATCTCCTGATACCTCCCGTCATGTAATCTCCATCTATAACCTCCCCCCATACATCTTTATCCTAATCTCCTGATACCTCCCCTCCTGTAAACTCCATACATAACCTGCCCTCCCATACATCTATATAGTTCACATCCATTTTCAAAAAAAGCCCAATATCGTTCTTCCAGTTCCAGTGCCATGCGGTGGTGAGCTCAGTGCTGGAGCTCCGAAACAGCGGGGCGCATAATTATCAGAAAAGCCGGCATTCTCCCGTGACAACACCACCTCAGACGCTGAAGGGCTGACCCTGGCCAGCACGCAGTGCGCCTTACGAGCACTGAGCATTGGCATGTCAGCCGCACTAAGACTCCCGGCGGATACCTGCTGTAACTGCCCAGCCGCACGGACTTTTGGGCCGAAGTACTGCCTCGTCTCCTGCCTTACCCGGATAACCTCTGCTCTCTGCAGCGCCTGGCGGCAGACTCCGTGTGCTAACACGGCAGCCCAGACTCGCAGCGGGAATCGGCATGACACGGACTTCTCCCGGGATCTAATCTATACACCCCAAGCTGAGAACTGGCTCCTGTGCGTGCAGCATTAGGGCCGCTGACTCCCCACAAGGTCCATCACTTTAAACTGCAGCCCGTACTTCTTTGGCTAACTGGCCACACCGTTTTTGGAGGAGCATCAAGGTCAGTTTTCTCCCTTCAGGAAGGGTGGGGGAACGTGCTCTAAACTGGGACTGCCTATAAACTCAAAGGAATAAGGGAGATTCACTTTTGGCAGGAAGAGGCCATTTTGGTGGGAACTACATAGCCCACAGGACTTAGCAGGCATCTTAATAGTGCGGCACTCAGCCCTTCCCTCCTCCTTCCAGCTTCTACCGGGCGTACAGCTCCACTACATTCAATATCTCCCCCCCCCCCTCCCCTGCCTGCTGCATGTCAGCCTAGTTGAAATATCAATACAGAGCCTTCAGAAAACCTTGCTTTTATATGAACATCTCATAGACCCTTTGGAAGTCACAAGCCCATCTTCACTTGGTACAAGGTACAGCAACTGCCCTCGCTGTGGACCTCTTACTGGAGAGCACTGTATACTCTGTACACTAACTCATAACATAGTGCAGTCAACATAGCACACAGAGCTCACTCAGGAGCAGAAAGCTTTGGGGGTTCAGGACATTCCTACCTACGCACGCCTCCGCTATTGAACCAGTTTATGGAAAAATTTCTCTATAAAATGGGGCATACCAAGAACGTAAAACAGCCTGGCAAAGTAGCCAAACTGCAAACCCCAGCATTATCTGATGCGGACTACGAAGAGAGAGAGAGCAGTCGGGAGATTCTCCAGCAGCTACGAACTGGGACGTCCAGCCAACTTCGCTGTCAGCAACACCCCCTGCCTCAGGGATCCTGACTCACTTTCTATGCTTGATGCTACTAACCTAAACCTCAAGGCCATTGTAGCAGAGGTAGCAAAACAAATATCAGCTGATCTCCAAGCCTCCTTATCGGCTTCGGTTGCCAGATTGGTCACGCAAGTCAAAGCTGAAGTTAAGATTCAAGCAGAGCACTTGGAAGACCATGAAATTCAGCTACAAGACCTACAAGACCTAAAAGAGGAGGCGGACAAATCCCGGATGCAATTGTCAGATGTTATTCAGGAGAACAAATGCCTCGGTGAGAAACTCGATGACCTAGAAAATAGGTCCAGGAAGAATAACCTACGGATCCTGGGCATTTCCGAGTCAATTCTCCCTAAAGACCTAGTGACACTATGTGAAAGAGATTTACCTGCAGCTTTGGGCAACTCGCATAATTGCAAAGCTGAAAGAACGCATTGGTTAGGCCCGGATCTAAGGCCCAGAACTAAATTTCCCATGGATAATGGCGCATCACCGACTTTGAGAGACCTTGCCAAATTATAGTAAAATATCTAGACTTTACCGATAAAGTGGCGATTCTGAGAGCATTTAAGAGAATTAAATCAGATCTTATCTTCACTGGCAGAAAAGTGCTCATTTTTGAAGATTTCTCGGCAGAAGTCGCCAAACAGCGAAAGGTCTTCTCCACCATATGCTCCTCCCTATTTAGTAAGCAGACAAATTTGCACTATTGTTTCCAGCAATACTGAAGATTTTTCATAGCGATGGAACTACTTCTACTTTCCGTGATCCTGCTGAGGCCCAAAAATTTTTAGAACGGAAAAATCAGCAGAACTCCAGATCTACATCACCTTCTGAATCTGGTCGCTCATCGTCTCCGGTTGGGTTCACTGTCGCCTCTAGAAGAGATTCGGAATCAGAGGTGGATGAGATACAACAGCCGCGCCCTACACAGCCCATGAGTCCGAAAGAGCAACATAGGTGCCAAGCCTCTAGGATGGTCTCTTGAACATGACTCCATTTCTACTTAAGAGTTCCTCAATGATTTATAGTTTAAGTCACAAAAGACCCTTTTCTATGCAGGCGGGAGTCAATGCTTCTACTTTTTATTATTATTATTATTATTTATTTTAAAGCGCCATTGATTCCAGGGCACTGTACATTCGAGGGAGTTACATACATTACATAAGTCAAACGAGTACAGTGATAAGGGATAATGACAATTGGCACGACAGAGGAGAGAGGACCCTACCCGCGAGGGCTTACAATCTACAAGGAGGGGAAAGAGACAGGAGGGTGAGGGGCAGACATGTCTGTGGAGGAGAAGTAGTGACAAGTTTAGTGAAGGTTATAGGCAAGCCTGAAGAAATGGGTTTTCAGGTTGCTTTTGAAGCTGGTGACAGTGGAGGAGAGTCTGATGTGTTGGGGCAGTGAGTTCCAGAGTGTGGGTGAAGCACGGGAGAAGTCTTGGAGACGGTTGTGTGAGGAGATGATAAGGGGAGAGCAGAGGAGAAGGTCCTGTGAGGAGCGGAGAGTGCGTGGGGGGAGATATTTGGAAATTAGGGCAGAGATATATGGAGGGGAGAGGTCATGGAGAGCCTTGTAGTTCATGGTTAGTAGCTTGAAATGAATGGGAAGCCAGTGAAGGGATTGGCAGAGGGGAGAGGCAGAGGAGTAGCGAGGAGAGAGGTGGATAAGACGGGCAGCAGAGTTAAGGATGGATTGGGGGGGGGAGCGAGGGTGCTAGCTGGGAGGTCTCTGAGAAGGATGTTGCAGTAGTCTAGGCGGGAGATGACAAGGGCATGGACTAGTATTTTTGAGTTGCGGAATGAGCAGATGCGAGAGATGTTTTTCAGGTGGAGGCGGCAGGTAGAGGTGAGGGTTTGGATGTGGGGTTTGAAAGACAGAGCGGATCTAGGATTACCCCAAGCAGCGGACGTGCGGGACCGGTGAGAGTGTAGAGCCGTTGACTGTAATAGAGAGATCAGGGGCAAGGGTAGAGTTGGATGGTGGAAAGATGATGAGTTCTGTTTTCTCCACATTTAGTTTTAGGAAATAATAATATAATATAATAATAATATAAAATATATATATATAAATATATATATATATATTATATATATATTATATTATAAATATATATATAATAATATATAATTAATTATATATAATATATATTATATTAATATAATATTATATAATATATATAATTATAATAATATAATATATAATATATATAATATTATATATTTAATATATATATTATATATAATTATAATATATATATATATATATATATTATATATATATTTTATATCATATATATATATATCTAAATATATATAAAATATATATAAAATATAATAATAATATAAAAACTTTTGTTTTTATATTATTGGTTTACCGTATTTTGCCTGTGCAAATGATAACAAGTGTTATTAGTTTTAAATGTTTTGGTTAAGTATATGAGGAAGCTTAGTGATTTTGGCCGGTTGAAGGTTCGAGACTCTTTGCTTAATGCCGATGCACTTACCTAGCGTTAGTCCCTGCGGTCTTGGAGAGAACCCTAGTTCTGTTAATTTGCAATCTAATCCTCCTGACCACCACCTAAAAGTGGAAAAAGTGAAGTCACTTTGCACACATTTCTGGAGGACAGTGGTTTTAGTCATTCTTCAGAGTGCTTTTCGGCTCCAGAGCCGTTTGTTTAGTTTTGGTTAAGTTTGTTTACTATTTTGCACCAGAGTTACAGAAATACTGGGTACCTTTTATTTTTATAATGAAGGTAGTGACCAAGGAATGTAAAGGGTTTGCGATCCCCACACAAACGTAGAATGGTCCTGAGACATCTAAAGCGCCTTAAGGTGGACGTGGCTCTCTTGCAGCAGACGCATCTACTGGAGACGAATGAAGGGACAATGGGTTGGACAATTATACGGTTCCCCATCAATAACAAACAAGGCAGAGGTCATTATATTGGGGATAGTTACTCAACACACACATGATTCAGAAGGCAGATGGGCGAATGTCAAAATACAGATTGTGGATGAGGTGTTCTCTTTCTACAGTATATATGGGCCGAACTCAGGGGGATACAATACATGGAAACCTCCAAAGATGCATGTATGCTATCTATCGTACATGAAAAAACTGAGATTCTTAGTTCACACGTTTTGATAAAAAAATGTTTAAGCCACCCACGACTTACAACAGGATCTCAATAGAGCCAAATTCAGGCTTCTCATTGGGTCAACCGACCTCCATTGTCCAGAGAGAAAGAAATAAAAAAAAACACCCACCTTGCAAACATACTGCACTCATAACAGCCTGTGAATGTGGGCGGGGTGCAAGAAACCAAAATAGAGGCATCCCTTCCTCCCTATATAGATTAAAAGCAATATATGCCGAATACAACGTATAGTTCTGCACAAAAAAACATTTCTGAAAAACACAATGTGAACCTGGGTGCCACTGGCAGGGTTGCGGCATATATATACACACGCACACCATTACCAGTGGCACACCACTGCTTAAAGGGCTATACAATACATGGAAACCTCCAAAGAAGCATTTATGCTATCTATCATACATGAAAAAAACTTTGAGATTCTTAGTTCACACATTTTGATCAAAAAATGTTTAAGCCACGCACGGCTTACAACGTGATATCAAGGCGAGTGGTCCTACGCTATCTTTACCTCTCAATAGAGCCAAATTCAGACTTCTCATTGAGTCAAACAGACCTAAGCGTGTGAATTAAGAACCTCCATAGTTCATGGCTCCAATATACACCACAGTGCGGGGCCCCTACATGGTTCATTGCCCCAATATACACCACAGTGCAGGACCCTACATAGTTCATGGCCCCAATATACACCACAGTGTGGGCCCCTACATAGTTCATGGCCCCAATATACAACACAGTGCGGAGCCCCTACATAGTCCATGACCCCAATATACACCACAGTGAGGGGCCCTACATAGTTCATGCCCCAATATACACCACAGTCTGGGGCTCCTACATAGTTCATGGCCCCAATATACACCACAGTGCAGGGCCCCTACATAGTCCATGACCCCAATATACACCACAGTGTGGGGCCCTACATAGTTCATGGCCCCAATATATACCACAGTCTGGGGCTCCTACATAGTTCATGGCCCCAATATACACCACAGTGTGGGGCCCCTACATAGTTTATGGCCCCAATATACAGCACAGTGTGGGGCCCTATAGAGTTCATGGCCCCAATTTCCACCACAGTGTGGGGCGCCTACATAGTTCAAGGCCCCATGATGGGGACTATATAACAATGTATTACAGCCCTGGATATCACCTCTCAACTGTCCTGTTTTGGGAGCGATGTCCTGGGACAGTTAGGAGAGGACCTGATTTTTCGGGATGTCCCTGGAATCCAGCTCTAAATTTCTGGAACTGCGCAGTACAGGTCACTATTTGTTGGACGTGCATACAGTGGCCGCAGTCAGTGTTCGTCTGTCAGGAACGCTCTTCGTGACAGCCAGCGAGTGCAGAGGAACTGATGTCACTTCCTTTTCTCCCTTTCACCACCTGGATCCCCCTTTCCTCCATGATCTCCAGCTTCCAGGAAAGTTGAGTGGTGCCATCCCCTGCAGCAGGAACCCTGATTTTCTGGTTGCCTGCTACAGATGATGTCACCCAGCTTTACCAGATGCTGGACAGACTATTAAAAGCATAGTTGCCAACTTTTGAAAATGGAAAAGTAGGAGATTAAAGAGGGTGGCGTGCGTAGCGCCCTGCGGCAAAAATTTTCATGGACACGCCCATCTTTTTGGTGTGCCATGCCCCTTCAAAAAGCCACACCCACTCTGTCTAACTGCATAATGGCTTTGGAAGAAAGCCAGGTAGATGCCCTTATAGCCAGGTAGTAGCCCCCCATAACCAGATAGTGCCCCTTACAGGCCGGTAGTTGCGACCTTGTAGAGAGGTAGTTGCCCCCTCTGTAGCCAGGTAGTTGCCCCCTTTGTAGCCAGGTAGTGCCCCCTTTAGTAGTCAGGTAGTTGCCCCCTTTAGTAGCCAGGTAGTTGCCCCTTTTAGTAGCCAGGTAGTTGCCCTCTTTAGTAGCCAGGTAGAGCCCCCTTTAGTAGCCAGGTATTGCCCCCTTTAGTAGCCAGGTAGTTGCCCCCTTTGTAGTCAGGTATTTGCCCCCTTTAGAAGCCAGGTAGTTGCCCACTTTGTAGTCAGGTAGTTGCCCCCTTTGTTAGCCGGGTAGTTGTCCCCTTTAGAAGCCAGGTAGTGCCCCCTTTAGTAGCCAAGTAGTGCCCCCTTTAGAAGCCAGGTAGGTAGTTGACCCCTTTAGAAGCCAGTATGCCCCCATTTAGTAGCCAGGTAGGTAGTTGCCCCCTTTAGAAGCCAGGTAGGTAGTGCCCCCTTTAGTAGCCAGGTAGTGCCCCCTTTAGTAGCCAGGCAGAGCCCCCCATGTAGCTAATAAAAATAAAATAATAAAATCCACTCACCTCACCAGGCTCCCTGCAGCTCCGGACATCTCCCGGCCGATCTCCTCAGCGTCGCAGGGGGAGTGAGTGCAGCCGCGCGTCACTCCCCCTGCGCCGCTGATCTGTATGTACAGTGCACACCGGCGCCGGACATACAGGGGGAGGAGGGGAATGATCCCTCCTCCCCGCACACCGGCTGGCGCTGTACATACAGGGGGAGGAGGGAGTGATCCCTCTTGCCTCCTCCCTGCTCAGCGAGACTTCATCTGCCTGTAGGAGCGGCCCGGCGGCGCAAGAGTAGCGCACCTGCGCTACTCTTGCGCCACGGTAATTTAAAGAAACACCCGCTGCCTGCTGGCGGCGGGAGGAATGCCAACTCTGCCGGGAGGGCGGGGGGACCCCAAATAGCGGGACCCCCCCCCCCCCCCCCGCCCAAAAACGGTGAGAGTTTGGCATGTATGATTAAAAGCTGGGTTACATCCCTAGAACAGGCATCCAGAACAGCTATGTGCCTGCTGTGAGAGATGGGTGCCTGCTGTGAGATGGGTGCCACTCAGCTTTCATGGATTCCTGCTGTGGGGGATGTAACCCAGCTTTCCCAGGCACTGAATAGGCTATTCATCGTCCAGGAAAGCTGGGTAATGCCCCATCTGTAGAGTTTCTGTATTTTTTACAGATTTCCCTCTTGGACTACGTTGGACCAGTGTTTCATCTATTTCTTTTATAAGATGGTTGACGAGGGCGGGTGTCGGGGAGTGTTTATTTAAATAAATAGTTTTTTTTCTGTTTTTCTGTTTTATTTCATTTTCTGCAAGTGATAGTAATAGAGGCATGTGACAGACACCTCTCCATTATTAGCGCTGGGTCTTGGTGTCAGCCAGCGGTGTTTTTGGCACCACAAGGTTGACACTAACCCCGTGCCACTATTACCCCAGTATTCAATGCACCAGGGGTACCTGGAAGAGCCGGGTAATCATCAGAAGCGGACCCTCTGATGTGATGGTCCCCTTCTGGGCTGGCTGTGAGCTGTTATTTTTAGAATGGGAAAGGACCAATATCGATGGTCCTTCCCATTCTGATAGTTTCAGGCTGTAGCTATCTGTTCTACCTTGGCTGGATATTGAAAATGGGCGGATTCCACGTCTTTTTTTTAAAATAATTTGTTCTTATTAGATTTATAATAAAGGATAAAAACAGTCCAGGTTGCAGCTGCAGGATGATATTACTAAGATAAGCTCAATGAATATTCGCCTTTTCCATCCTAAAAGTACCAACCCGCAGGAGCCCTAGAAGCTGCCCATCATATTAGAGGGTCTGCTTCTGACGGTTGCCCTGCTCTTCCTAATGCTCCTGTTACGTTGGGTACCTGGGTAATAGTGACAGAGGGTTAGTGTCAGTCTTGTGGTAAAGAAAATGAAAAATTAAATTTTTTCCAATAAATTCAGTTTTTTCCACAATTTTTTCATGGTCACAAGGAAAGTGGGAGCAAAATCACCCAAAACCTGTTGAGCAATGTCTTCTGAGTGTGACAGTACCCCATATGTGGTCATAAAGGAGGTTTGAGGCACGTGGCATCAGAAGGGAAGGAGCACTATTTGGCTTTGGGAATGCAGAATAAACTGGAATGGTTAGAGGCCTTTATGATGCATTAGTAGAGCCCCCAAGTTCCAGAACAGAGGCAATCCCCCAAAAGTGACCCTATTTTGAGAACTACACCCCTCAGTGAATTCATCTAGGGGTATAGTGTGAATTTTGACCCCCCTGCTTTTCACAGTAAATTCTGGACTCAGAAATCCAGAAAATTGCACTATTATTCAAAATTTTTTCATTTTCCCCAAAACTGGAGGATAAAAAGCACCCCAAAACCAGTTATACAACGTCTTCTGAGTAATACCCCATATGTCGTCATAAAGTAGGTTTCAGGCACGTGGTGAGTCTCAGAAGGGAAGGAGCGCTATTTAGCTTTGGGAGTGCACAATAAACTGGATTGGTTGGAGGCCCTCATGCTGTATTTCCTTCTCTTGGAAGGTAAGAAACGTTTGAGGGCAACTGTACTGGTATCTTGTACATGGGCAGGGGTAGTGGTGGGGCCAGGACATGTGGTCAATACAAGGACGTCGCTCTTGTCCTTGTATTTGACAAGAAGCAGGTCACCGCTGGATTGAGACCTGCTTTCTCCACTTGGGAGCAATTGTGCAACAAAGGGTTTAGGGAGTCCCCACAGATGCTTGCACACTGTGCCGCAGGCTGCTGTATGTCTGCACCCGAGGGACTTAAAAAAGTGTTATGCTGGTGTAAAAGCTATCCAAGTATAGGTGGTCACCTTTATCCAGCAGTGGGTGCACTAAATCCTACTCTATTTTTCCACTTATTGTTAGGGAAGGGGGCATTCTGGAGGTATAATTAGGCTGTCCTTCCCTTGGTAAATCCTGAAGCTGTGGGTCTACCCGGAGGTCCTCTCGCACAGCTTGTATATTCTTCTCCCACACCGCGCTCTTTTACTGGGCAGGTACTGGCGGAATTTAAGCCTGCCCTTGAAATGTAAGAGGGACTCGTCCACACAAATACATTTCTCAGGGTTATAGACCGCTGAAAATATGGCGCTGAAATGGGGATAACAGGCTGAACTTTCTACAAGCGGTCATAGATGGGGTCATCACGGGGCGGGCACAGTGTATTATCCGCATAATGCAAGAATCTTTGTTCAAAGTGCGGACATGACATGGCATGGCGGTAAAAGGGTGTACTGTAGAAAATATTAGTACTCCAATCCTGCTGGGCCTCAGGCTTCTTCACTATACCCATATGCAGAATAATGCCATCATCTCTGCAGCATCCATAGGGGTCCACCTCCAAAATGACAATGTGGGGTTTAGGGCCAAAAACTGCTGGGCATAGAGATTGGTCTGTGCCACTATGACATCTACCAGATCCTCAAAGAAAGATATTAAAAGAAATCTATTTCAGTGAGGCCTGTAGTGTCGATACTGACTCCTGGGGGTGGCCACAAAGATGTCAGGGATTCGTGACTGGTAATCATCTGGGGTGGGAGTCCATATGGGGTCACCTCTTCAGACACACAGGGGTGTCTATGGGAAGGGCCCTCATCAGTGGAGGATTCGGGTGATTCGGACAATACAACACAATAAACTCTGGCGGAATCGCTATCTGAGGCCAGGAAAGCCTCCGCCTCCTCCGCTGAGCAGCGTCTCTGGGAAGATTGAGATGTTTTTATTTTGGGGATTGTAGAATTACAGGGCGTGTAAGATGTATGTGCTTCAACACGTGTATGTGTAAAAATCTATGACGGGGTGAATGTTGTGCTTATACATGTGCAAAAAATATTCTGACAGTGGGGGTGTTTACTGCTCAGACACATGTGGGGAAATAATTTTTTTTGTTGGCCAAAAAAATCAAAAAAAAATTAGTAATGTAAGGAAAAAAATTCAGGAAACGAACGTTAGTAAAAAAAACTACTATGCGTCCATTGCTGAAAAATTCACCTAATGCTATCAAATTTGATTAAAAAAAATTAGTAGTTTAAAAAAGTGCAAGTTATTTTACAAAAAAAAATTACTGAACAAGCGTCAGCGGAAAATAACAGAGCTGGATGTCTATCAGTAAAAATTACGACCCGATCACTAACGGTAAAAAAATGCTTGAAAAACTACCTAAATTTTTTTTTAATTTACCTCTAACTAGAAAAAAAAAATTTCTAATTATCCGGACGTCACTACCTCTCTGCTGCTACCCAACCTAGACGTCCATTAACCTATCACTAAAAAAAATGTTTGTACTGCAAAAATAAAATAACAATAATGCACCAACAACGGAGTGCAGGTGCTATGAGATATGTGTCACTGCCCAGCGCTCAGAGGCAGCCGGATGGTGATCCTGCGCCAACAACTGAGCATGAACGCTGATCGGTGATAGACATCACTAATCAGCGAACACAGGGAAAACGTGAGCCGACACTGAGCAGTGAACCCTCACCGTCGGGGGGGGGAAATATTGGCGCAAATTTGGGAAAAAAAAAATTATAAAAAAAATCTGATTAGTGATGAAATGACTCTTCAGCAGACAGGCAGGTGGCTCAGCTCGGCTGCCGGTGTCTCTGATGAAGTCACAGAGAACAGCTCGCCTAGAAGCCAACAATCTCAGTCAGCCAGAGGCAGCGGAGCTCAGCCGAAGATCTGGACCGATGGAGGGGCACAGAACCACTGCACCACCAATGTAAGGCACAGGTAACGATCGGCACCGCTCTGATCACTATTCCAAACAGGAATGTCTGAACAGAGCGGTCGGGACTAATGGACCAAATGCAGCGCTCAACATACTAGTCAGTGATGAGTGGTGCTGTACAGAACCAATCATCAGCGATGGCCTGCAAATGCAGTCATTGGTTTTTAACTGTAAATGGCTGCGACTGGCCGTTCCGATTTGAGCAGCGATCACAGTGATCACTGATGCAGTGGGACACCACCATGTCTTTAGAATTACAGTCCAGGACATATGGGTGCGTCCATTTGGGGGAAGTCACATCCCACTAGGACATACTGATACGTCCCATGTCGGAAAGGGGTTAAAGGAGACGTACAGAATGGGCTGGTTCAGGCGGCAACGTATAGGAAACCAGTGCCTGGTAACTCTATTCTGCCTGCTGGTAGCTGTCACCCTCGACCTGTTCTGGATCATCTCCAGGTTGGGGAGTTTATACGGTCTAGATGGAATTGCAGTCTCAATCTAAGGAGAAGGCTATAGGATAAGCTCTCTTGTGAAGGCGCCAAATATTGCAGATCACAAGGGTAAAAGTCATAGAGATCCCAGACATTTTGTCACGCGGCGCAGTAGACAATTTAATGATGTTACCAACATTTCACATAAATACCTCTTCTGAATATTGATCCGCCCACTCAGATGTATTTTGAGGATTGGGGTTAGATTTACTCCATGTAGACCTTGTACAATAGGCAACATTGTTTCTCCGAGTCTGTAGGGATATGAATGCAAATTCCACTGTCAATCCCACGGTTAACAACCGGAGGTATAACACGTTCATACAACAATTGCCTGACTTGTTTTGTTATCTTATTACATGTACTGTTTGTAATAAGCAATATGTGGGGTGTAGCACTCAGAATCTGAATCAGCGAATCCTAGAGCAAGTCTATGATATAACCCGTGTGAGTAACAAGAATGTGTCGGGGGTAACACTATAGAGATGTGACCAAGGCAGGTTAGTGGGTTTTCAAGTGATGGATATCAAGGAGGTAAAAAAAGCCACCAAGGGGAGGGGATCACAGAAGGCTTCTCATGGATCATCTCATGGACTTCTGGATCCTCACTCTAGATTCTAGATCCTCCAAGGACTTAGTCATAACTTGGATCTATTGTACATGTATTATGTATCTATTTTGACACCTTGTTTTGTTGTACATAGTGTAATTTATATGTATATTTGTTTATAGTCTTTGCCTCTGTGTATAAGGTACAGAAGGACTCAGGTTTATTTCCAATTAGCGGAATGTATAAGGTCTTCCTGTGTTACTGGGATTGTTATGATTAAGAGCTTATCGATTAGCTTGAAACGCGTAAACTGGGGTAACTCCCTTCCCTGACTCGCTATGTTTTTAGTGAATTTTTACATTGGAATCGCAAAAAATTTGTGCATTGTCTCATCTCACACCAAGTGCTGGAAGTCTACACTCATTTGCTGGTTGTAGATCTTCTCTTGCATCTGGGATCGGATGTCTCTTCTCTGCACCGTGCATAGTCTGGATTATAAAGGTCCGGCTGACTGGTGAGAGAATCAATCTTTTTTTATTTTTTTGATATTAAAGCTCTAAAGTTGCCCATGATGCTCGTCCAGACCAGGACCAGATCCAGCAATTTACAACCAATGTTATCAAATGCTTTTTCTGCATCCAAGACAGCCAGAACTTTCTTATGTTTCCTACCACAGCTCTACCCTTAATGAAGTATTTTTGTGGTGGGCACACAATGGAGGCCAAGATATAGTCTTCCTGCCTGTCCGCTATTATTTTCACTAAAATTTTTTGGTTTAAGTCAATCAGTGAGATTGGCCTGTTGGAGCTTGGTAACAAAGGGCCCTTTCCACACCTCGGAAGGACTTTTATAAAGGCATTTTTTGATTCTGGTCAGATTTTACCTGTTGTTAGAATGTGATTATATAGATCAGACAGAATTTGCGACAATTGTTCTACCAAAATGTAAAAAAAAATTATCCCACATAACTATCAGGACCCGAGGCCTTGCCCAATACTAATGGTGGTAAATGGTTTTACAGACTTCTTCTACCGTTGTATTGGCATTGATTTGGTCTTTTTGTACTTGGGAAATGGTGGGAAGCTTAATATCTGAAAGAAAGTCTGAGGCCGTCTGAGACCCTGGGTTGGATCTAGAAGTGGAATATAGGTCAGCATAGAATTCCTTAAGTATTAAGTTTATGTTTTTTGGGTCAGAGATAATTGTGCCTGATTTGTGCTTAAGGGCTGAAATGTGAGAAGGGGCAAACATCCTTTTAGCTAGCCTAGCCGTTATCTGATCAGCTTTGTCCCCATGTTTGAAAAGGTCTGCCTTAAGTTGGGATCTCTAAAAGGACTCTTTTCTCTCTGACCAAGAACAAAAACTCCTGTTTAGCCACTACCCATTTACCTTTGTTGGTAATAATGGGAGATGCTTGGAAAGTCCTATAGGCGTCCCTAAGTTTGTTGCTAGCTGCGTCAAAGGAAGTAGGTAAATTACGTTTATAGTGGGTGGTGGAGCCTATGATTTTCCCCTTATTACAGATGTAACTGTTGCCCAGAATAAAGATGTGTCCGATACATGGTCAGAGTTGTCTGAGCAATATTCATCCCACCATTTTTGTATAATTTTAGCAAAGTATTCCGTTTTTACTAGACTAGATGGGAATTTCCAGATGTCATTGGAACCTCGTTCATTACTATTGTTATAGGAGAGTGATCCGAGAGTATCTCAGTTGAAACCGACAGATAATCTTTCCTGGTCTAGATCTGGTGAGCATGAGAACAATGTTAGAATTCTCTACCTTCTGGGTTTCTCTCTCTCCAACTGTCTCTATTATTATTATTATTATTTATTTATTCCAGGGTGCTGTACATTCGAGGGGGTTACATACATTACATAAGTCAAATGAGTACAGTGATAAGGGATAATGACAATTGGCACGACAGAGGGAGAGAGGACCCTACCCGCGAGGGCTTACAATCTACAAGGAGGGGGAAAGAGACAGGAGGTGAGGGGCAGACATGTTTGTGGAGGAAGTAGTGACAACAAGCCCTCAACAACAAGTCTCTAAGCCCTTTTAATTGTAAAAAGTTTCCCAATATGCTGTGAGTCCTAACCTGTGAGTTCCTGGACGAATAGGGGACTGTATACCTCTGATCTTCCTCTAGGTTGACTATTTTGTTAAGATCAACTCCCACAATAATCCTGCCTGAGTGGATATGTTGAATTGTAATGCCTCGGAATTTGGGAAATTGATTAGTTTCCATTAGGTCCAGAAACATTAAACAAATTGCAAGATTTTCCACTGTGTGTAAAGGAGACATAAGATCAGGCTCGGACTGGGCCGCCGGTGGACCGGTGAATCCCCCGGTGGGCCCTCCTAGCCACTGTGGGCCCCCGAGGCAGTGCCGACACACCCCGGGGCCCGTCCACGCAACCGCTCCCTGAACGCCCGGGACCTGCGTCCCGAGCGGCCAGAGACCGGCCCGGGAGTTGGGGACTAATGTCCCCGACTCCCGGGGCTGCGCGGTGTCAGCGGAGCACAGCGCCACTAGCGCCGCGCTCCGCTGATCTCCCTGGCAGGCTGAAGACGCTAGGCCTTCAGCCTGCCGAGCGCCGGCCCCTACTGCTGACGTAGGTGGCGCGGTGACGTCACTTCACCGTGCCGCCTATGCAGGGCGGCAGTACGGAGCCGGCGGGAGCTCGGAGCAGCCGGGAATTGCCAGGAGTGGGAGCCGGAGCGGGAGCCGGAGCCAGATAAGTGGCTGGTTGTCTTTTTTTTGTTTTTTAAACTATCTAAGGGGCCCTGGCTACTAATGGGGGCCCTGACTACTAAGGGGGCCCTGGCTACTAATGGGGGCCCTGACTAATAAGGGGGGCCCTGGCTACTAATGGTGGCCCGGACTATTAAGGGGTGCCCTGGCTACTAATGGGGGCCCTTACTATTAAGTGGGGCCCTGGATACTATTGGGGGCCCTGAATATTAATGGGTAAAAGTAATCTTGATGGTTTGTAACGGATGCAGAAGAAAAGAGAAAAAGAACGACTCATGAGAGAAAAGAACGACTCCGGTGAGTCCCTGATTTCAGGGGTTATTTTACTTCTATATTGGATCAGTGCTGTATTCACTGTTATGTGACCTGAGCTGGTGTCTGACCTCTATGTAGTCTCTATATGGTGGTGTTGTAGGTTATATCTGAGCTGGAGTCTGACCTCTATGTGGTCTCCATATGGTGGTGTTGTAGGTTATACCTGAGCGGGTGTCTGACCTCTATGTGGTCTCTATATGGCAGTGTTGTAGGTTATACCTGAGCTGGTGTCTGACCTCTATGTGGTCTCTATATGGCGGTGTTGTAGGTTATACCTGAGCTGGTGTCTGACCTCTATGTGGTCTCTATATGGCAGTGTTGTAGGTTATACCTGAGCTGGTGTCTGACCTCTATGTGGTCTCTATATGGTGGTGTTGTAGGTTATACCTGAGCTGGTGTTGGACGTCTATGTGGTCTCTATATGGCGGTGTTGTAGGTTATATCTGAGCTGGTGTCTGACCTCTATGTGGTCTCCATATGGTGGTGTTGTAGGTTATACCTGAGCTGGTGTCTGACCTCTATGTGGTCTCTATATGGCAGTGTTGTAGGTTATACCTGAGCTGGTGTCTGACCTCTATTTGGTCTCTATATGGCGGTGTTGTAGGTTATACCTGAGCTGGTGTCTGACCTCTATGTGGTCTCTATATGGCGGTGTTGTAGGTTATACCTGAGCTGGTGTCTGACCTCTATGTGGTCTCTATATGGTGGTGTTGTAGGTTATACCTGAGCTGGTGTTGGACGTCTATGTGGTCTCTATATGGCAGTGTTGTAGGTTATACCTGAGCTGGTGTCTGACCTCTATGTGGTCTCTATATGGCGGTGTTGTAGGTTATACCTGAGCTGGTGTCTGACCTCTATGTGGTCTCTATATGGCGGTGTTGTAGGTTATACCTGAGCTGGTGTTTGACCTCTATGTGGTCTCTATATGGAGGTGTTGTAAGTTATACCTGAGCTGGTGTCTGACCTCTATGTGGTCTCTATATGGAGGTGTTGTAAGTTATATCGGCGCGGGTATAGTGGCAGCGTACATGTGTCCCTGATTGTAAGAGTGAGGGAACACCTGACCCTGTGATAGGAGTTACACTTCTACTTTCTTGCTGGTGTTTATTTTAGAAGGTGGTGAGGTGCGTGACCAAGGGAAACATGGAGGGGGATATTGTATGTGGGTGGAGGGGGATATGGATGGAGCTACTTAGCCCTGTGTCTATGATATGTTAGACTGACAGACGTGTGAGACAGACAGATATGTGAGATAGACAGATATGTGACTCCCTTGCTATTGTACTACACCATACAATTCTGTTTTGCACACTGTATTATGTGGTAAAATGGGCGCATTTATGTCCGAGAGGCTGGTAATATTTTTATGTACAGTAGGGTGGGCCCCCCAAGATCAACTCCCCTGTGGGCCCCAGACCCCCCAGTCCGACACTGCATAAGATAACCTACCCTCTTGCTCATGAGGGTGAGATGTCAAAGAAAATGTGAAATAGAGTAAGGACCCCGCCTTTTTGCATCTTCCTCCCACAGATGGGTCTCCTGTAAAAGGACAATATCTGGACTTAGTCTTTTTAGATGTCTAAGATGATCATTCTTTTATTAGGTGAATGTAATCCTTTGATGTTCCATGAAATTATCTTCCTATAAAACAAGTAGATGGAAGGTAAAGTATCGCTGTAACGATCCGTTGGTGTCAGTATGCACTGACCCGTCGATCACCGAGATATGGTGGATCCTCAGTGATCACCACAGGCAAGAAGGTATAGGTGGTGAGCCACGGTGACAGCTGAATTGCAGGGCAAAGACAGCAGATGCTGGTTCAGGTGACAGGACACAGCAGGTATAGCCGGAGGCAGGTAACGCAGGTCCCAGACAGGTTACGGACTTGGTACAACAGCAGATAGTCAGCAGGTAACGCACAGGAAATGCACAGGCAGCGTACAGGTAACACACAGGTAAACAGCAATGATACAGCAGCCAGGGGTCAAGCTCTATGAACAGCAATGAACTGATGCTAGAGCAAGAGCAGGAAGTTCCTCTTGTAGCCAGGGTTCACAGGTCAAGAGGCAGGAAATTGGGACACTGTCCCTTTAAATAGCAGAAGACTGCCATGTGCACGCCCAAGAGGGCACTCATAGGCGCATCATAAGCCAGAGCGAATGAGTGAGAGCAGGATCCAGGACAGATAAGTAGGAACTGCACGCAGTCGCCACAGCAGGGACAGAAGCCAGCACAGGTGAGTACACACTAGCAAACACAGCAGAAGTGTTGGGGACCATCACAGCAGCAGGGTCACGGCCATACCTATGGCTCAGAATGGGAGCCACGGCATGGACTGTGACAAACGCCAATGATAGGCCCTGTGTCCATAACCCACTCATGAGAGGAAACCAGTAGGGTCAGGACCGAGACACTAAGGCATGGACTGTGACAATCGCCAATGATGGGCCAACGCACGTAGCCCACTGACTAGAGGAAACCAGTAGAGTCAGGAGTCTAAATAAAATCCCTAAACTGAAACAAGTGGAAATAGAACTGCAAAGATCGTGAAGCAACATGGATTGAGGAACATATAGGGAACAAGGCGCATGAAAGGTCTGTACGAACCTTCAATTAGCGCTACAGGGGCTTCACTTTCTTCTCTGGCATCATAAGCCTGGGCCAACATATTAGATCGGAGAACACAGTGAAAACACCCTCCCTGAGAGCCCCCGGGCTGGAGGCGGATAATGGTACAGCCTAGTAACAGAACTAATGAACGGAAAAGACAGTCACCTCTCAGTAAAATAACAGTGAGGGACCATTACCAGTCACTGTACTGGTTGCCCATTCAGTACAGGATACAGTATAAACTCAGCATTCTCACTCATAAAGCTCTCCACAGGCGGAACCGGAAGCCCATGGAGACAGACACCTAACTGAGGAGCTCCGCATCATCGCTACCTCCTAGGGGGAGAATCGAGCGACATCCTGGCCCCAAAGAAGCGGTGAACGGCCCCACAGTTGGCATCCACTCCCCGCTACACTCCGGTGCGAAGTAGATGGATCGGGGACTATTTCCTGGGCTCATCTGCATTTGAGGCCTGCAACCTGTCACGCGGCGGGCGCCATCTTACCTCCTCCCAGCAGCCAGACACGCCGCTTTCACCATCGGCGGAGAGAGGCCGGCGCTCATCTGCAAAACCCTCGGCGGGGATAGTGACGGATGAGGTCCTGACCCGGCCGCATAGATCTCTTTCTGCGGCCCTCACCGACGTGACCTGCGCCTCCTTGCAGCTGCAACACGATCAGGTCAGTGGACTACCACATTCAAACGAGCCGCAGCAGCAGCATAGCGGAGTTAACCCCCGCAGCACCGGAGAGCTAGTCCTGCTTCCAGCCGTCACCCAGCCCCTTCCAGATCTCCTGGGAGCATCCACCTGCTTGGATTGCCCCCAGATACAGTTGACTGCCTCCAGGAGCTTGCCCTCACTCCATTATTCACAAGAGCTGCCTGCCACAGCTCTGGCAACCTACAACATGCCTACCAAAGCCCAGAGACAACATCAGGTCCAAAAAAAGACACCTGGCACCCCGGTCCCTATGAAACCAGCCCGGGCAACGTCTCAGGAGGACACTACAGATGGGGACACTGATGCAGAGATGCAGAGGCCGGCTGAGAAAGTAAAGGCCCCCTTTTCTACTCCAACAAGGAGCCCTGTGTCCCTCATAGAGGATTCGACTGACACTACAGAGGACTGGCGTACTTATTTGAAACATATCCCCACAAGAGCTGACTTCAAGCGTCTGGTGGCTGAGGAAACGTGCAGGTCAGAAATTGCGCAATTGCGCCAGGACTTGACTCAAGTGGCTGAGAGGGTCGATTCTTTGGAGACAGCGCACGATGACACACGCCGCTTCGCTACCCACCTGGAACAATGTGTGACCTCCCAAGCCCTGCTGCTTAGAGACACTCAAAAGCACCTAGAAGATCTTGACAACAGAGGGCGCCGCAACAATATACAGGTGAGGGGGGGTCCCGGAGCCTGAAGGGGGAGAAAACCTGCAACTTGTTTTGGAAGCTATCTTTAACAACCTTCTGGGTCTCCCACCCTCTACTCCCATAAAATTCGACCGGCTCCACAGAGCACTGCGTCCTAAATCTGCGTCTCAGCAATCACGAGACATAGTATGCTGTGTGCATGACTTTACTGTAAAAGAGAAGATTATGGCACAGTTAAGGAAACAAAAGCAAATCGAATTTGCAGGAGCAAATGTTCAACTCTACCCAGACCTGTCCTTGATCACGTTGCAAAGAAGACGACATCTTCGCCCTCTGCTTGATCTCCTGAAGGAACAGGGCATCGCCTATAGATGGGGATACCCATTCGCCCTCTATGCCTCCAAGAACAACAAGTCCGCCACGCTAAGGTCTTTTGAGGATTTGCAAGCCTTCTGCTCCATCCTGAAAGTCACGCCTCCAGATATAGCAGACTGGGAAGTTGTGGTTCCCCTTAAGTCTCCACCCCCACTTTGGAGCCAGGCGCGAAGCAAGAGGAGACGATGTCAACCTAGAGACTCTCTGGGGGGATCAGCTGCCGGCGCCCCCACCTCTCCGACCTGAGGACTCAGGACTGTGACAAGATTGCTTCATCACTTATCGGAGCCCGTAGCACTGATGGGCTGCACAGGAAAGATGGACTGACATGTTTCTACCCTGATCTCTCTTTTTTTTTTTTTCTTTCTTTCTTCTCTTCCTTTCCACCTTAGGTTCCATTTTGCGAAATCAGTCATCCACTATTCCATGCTGTGCTGCCCTCTAACATACCTGCTCGGGCCTTATGTGCCAGGCTAGTTAAGCACAATTCTGTTTTATATCTCCCCCAATGCAGTGAAATAGGTCAAGTTTTTGCATGTTATTTACAGCCTGCTGTCGACCCTGCTTATTGAGGTGGCGCTGCTCACGGGCCCTTTGTACAGACCCGTGAGTTTTTCCTCGCTCACTAATCTACCAGAGTAACTCTGGAAACTGCTTCTGATTGTTCAAGCCCTCGCGTTTAGAGGGTACCTAGCTACACCTTCTTCCTCACTCTGTTTCAGAGAGAGGAAGATCTTGGGTGGCTTTTTTCTCTTCTCTAAATTCCCTCTCTAAGGCGATTTAGGCCTTAGTGAAAATCTCAGTAGAGAATGTTTTCTATACAGTTTATTATCTGTTATGTCTTTGTCTGCGTCCTTGTCCTTGTCTTCCCCCCTTCCCTCTGTCTCTGTCTGCTGCGAAGAATGCTTGTTTCCCGGTTGAGCCCCATCGGTCTACGGCTTACAGTTGGCTGCGGTAACTGGACGTCGGCTCTCCTTCTTTCTTTTTTTTTTAATCTTGTTTTTATTGCAAACAGTTTTGAAATATAACCATACTTATGGCTGTTGTGGCCAGAAGAGACAATTATGCAGAGCAAGAAGGCATGCATGTCTATCATAACATGGGAAGCTCAATTTGTAACTCAGTCCAATATGAGTAGTTCAATTCCGGTTGTGCTATGTTATATCATTAATCGCACGGGTATCAACCCACGATAGGTTCGTCGTGCGCCTCCGGACTCATATGGTTCCTTCTTCCCATACACTATATTGTGTTAGCTTTTTTCTACCTTTTATCTTAGAGGAAACAAAGAACAAGGAAAGAAAGGGGAGGGGGGAAGACAAACATAGGGGAACCTACCTGTGACCCGCGCATCCAACACACCCCGTCCGAAGCTCAAAGTTGCTGTGCACACCTCCACTATTCAGGTTACCTGTGCTATGTCTATGAATCAAACTGCATTGGCTGGTTGACCAGGTACCAGGTAGTAAATTCGAAGCATTCTTTTATTTTTGTTCTAATGTGTGTGGGTAAAAGAGTAATAAACGGCGACCATGTGCGAAAGAAGTTTTGTGCTAGTCTTTCTTTTTGTTGTGCCGTGTCTATCCAGTCCATTCTGAATATGTGCGACAACTTATCTAGAAATAATTTTAGCGTGGGCGGACTCGGCTGAATCCAGCACTGTAGGATAGACTTTCTGGCCGCTGCCGTCACGTAGTATAAGAGTCGTTTTTGGGAGGCTGGAAGTGAGATGTATTCAGTAGGGAAGATCCCAAACAATGCCCATGTGTTTGAATTGGGACAATTTGGAAAAAGGTTTCTGGTGGCAAAGGAGTGGATCGTGGACCAAAAGGTCTGTATCGCCGGGCAAGACCACAGGCAGTGCAGTAAGTCCGCATGGGGTGACTGACATTTTAGGCATGAGTGGGTGTCCGAGTGACCCATCAAGAAGCCTCTGTGAGGCGAGATGTATGACCTGTGAGTGATTCGGAAGGCCATTTCCCAATATGACATGGTTGGTAGATACCTAGCAGCTTGTTCAAGAGAGGTAAGAAGGAGGCTGGGGGATAGAGAGGGGATCACTCTTGGCCAGTAGGCAATACCGCCCTGTATTTTGGAGTAGTCTAACGGCTTATGCAGTGATGCGTAGAGTCTGGTAAGTAAACGCTTTGTGCGTTGAGATGTTGTCGTAATTTTAAGGAATGGGTCTTTCCAGTCTGAGCCCGTCAGATGCTTTGTGACTGCCATCACGTAGCTGCATGCCTGCATGTAATGGAAGGGGTGTGGATCTAGGGCCGGGAATTTAAGTTTAGCCTCGTTGAACGTATAGGGGCGTTTGTTTCTAAAGTCTATGAGATCCGCTATTCTAAGTATCCCATACGACTGCCATTGTTTGATACTGGGGGGGGGGGGGGTTTCCCATATGAAAGTTTGGGTTATTTACGAAAGGTAACAGAAGGGAGTGCGTCGGGCTAAGTCCTAAGATCTGCCTCGCTTTTGTCCACGCCCGCCATGTTGTCATTAGTAAGGGGTTTTGTGTTATCTCTTGGGGGAGGTTTTGATAAGTGAAATGCAAAAGACTCGTCAGTGAGACACAGGGGGAAAATTGCTGGTCTAGGTTAACATCCGTGAAATCCTGGTTTTGGTTATCCATCTCTCCAAACTATTCTAAGTTGTGATGCAATGCTGTACAGCTGGATCTGTGGGAAATTAATCCCCCCATTGGAGCGCTTTGGTTCAAGACTATCATACTCTTTGCGGGGTCTTCGATTGTTCCGATGAAAGCCCCGAAACAAGCCCGTGTTTTCTCTTATTTCCTTTGGTTTTAAGTAGATAGGCAGTGATTGCAGTAAATATAGCAGTTTTGGGAATGCGATCATCTTGACCAAGTTTGCCCTCTCCAATGGGGACAGAGTCAGCTTGCTCCAGGTTGCAAAGAGCCTCTCTAATTTCCTCAGCAGGGGTATTACATTGCATTTATAAATTTGATTACACTTCTTGGGTATGAGAACCCCGAGGTATGATAATGTGTGGTTTTGCCATCTGAATGGGTAATGCACCGACCAGCGGGGATTGGATGAGCCTCTTAAAAGTAGCCCCTCCGATTTGTCCTCATTGATCCTGAAGCCCGACAGGGAGCCAAAAGTTCGCAGATCCTCCAAGATCTTTGGCAATGTGTGTTCTGGGTCAGTAATATAGAGCAGGATGTCATCCGCAAAGGCCGACAGTTTTATTTGCTTCGAGCCAATTTGGATTCCTTCAAAGGGTGTGATCTCTTCTAGATGTCTTATTAGCGGGTCGATCGATAAATTAAAAAGAAGGGGGGATAGTGGGCAACCCTGCCGAGTACCTCTATGAATCGGGATCCTGGCTAGGGGAAGATTATTGACATTCAACATCGTGTGGCAGTCTGACTGGCAACGGCTCAGGAAGGATACAAATTGATCCCCGAACCCTCTATGCCGTAAGCATGTCGAGAGGAATTTCCACGACACCGAATCGAATGCCTTTTTTTGCGTCAAGGCTCAAAAGCATAGTTCTTGGGTGTGGCGGGTTCTCCTTTTGAATCGTGGCTGCTACCGCCATTCTTATCCCCACGGTTGAATGTCTATTTCTAATGAAGCCCATCTGGGATTCGGATAGTAGGGGACCTAACATTTCTTGTAAACGGTCTGCTAATATTTTGGCAAGGATTTTATAGTCCTGATTCATTAATGAAATTGGCCTGTAAGATTGGATTCTTTCGGGGTCCCTGTCAGGTTTCAGGACCAGAATAGTCTCTGATGACACAAGTTCAGGTGATGGGCAGTGCCCCCTGTACATTTCATTTAGGTAGCTAGTATGGTGTGGGACCAAATCGGGTGACAAGATTTTGTAATACTCTGCCGGCAACCCGTCTGGTCCAGGTGTTTTATAATTGGACAAGTTTTTAATGACTGTTGTTACTTCTTCTTGTGTTATCTCCTTCTCCAGGAACTCCTTAAGAGTCGTGGAGAGTTTTGGTAGTGTCAAATTCTGCATGAATTGCCATGTGGCCACAGAGTCATAGGGTGATGCTTTATAAAAATCTGTGAAGTATCGTATGAAGATCTTCTGTATGTCGCTAGGGGTATGTGTCTGTGTATGAGTCACCGGATCCCGTAGTGTCAGAATGTTGCATTTGGTCGATGCCGGCTTTTGCATTCTAGCCATAAGAGAGCTAACCTTGTTACCCCACTTAAAGAATTTACTTTTGACAGCTTCTATGCCCCATTTCGCTTGGCCCTGTAAATAAGTCTCCATCAGTTGCTTGGCTCCCAGAAATTTCTCTCTGTTTGCTGGGGTTGGGTCGGCGATATACGCCCGATTTGTTTTGGTCAATTCCGAGTTCAGAAGGGTGTATTTTTTGCGGGATTCTTTTGCCCTTAGTTTTAAGTAGGAGATGATATGACCCCTTAGAACCGCCTTTGAGGCGGACCAGAAAGTCCAGCATCAGAGACATGTTATAAATTGTCGTCTACATAATTCGCCCAATGCGTTGCTAGGTATTGTCTGAAATCCTCTAAGTTCGCTAGGTATGATGGAAATCGCCATTTTATGATTCTATCTGGGCTTCCTGGGCTGACCAGAAGGAGATGTATAGGGGCGTGATCTGAGATCATGATATTGGTTATGCCCGTGTCTAGGACCCGTGGGAAGAGACCCGATGAAATGAGGAAGAAATCTATGCGGGAGTGACTGCTATGGACATTAGAATAGAATGCAAAATCTTTCGCTGTGCCATTTAGAATCCGCCAGGGGTCGCACAAGTCAAGGTGTTCTATGAGTGTCAAGAGGCTAGTAATGGAGCGATTGTCGTGTGACGAGACATGTGATCGATCTAGTTCCGGGTTGAGGACGCAGTTAAAATCGCCGCCTATAACAAGATTGTGCAGGGTTTTGTCTAGCAGGAAGTTATATAATTCCGCATAGAATTGTGCATTTGGCTGGTTGGGTGCATAGACATTGAGGAGCGTGTATCGTATTTGATTGATGGTGACCTCTAGTAAAAGATATCTACCTTCGGGGTCCGCATGTGTAGCGTGTATGACCGGGGAAACAGAAGCATGGAACAGTGTAGCCACACCTCGGGTTTTAGAGGTAAATGAGGCTACGTACTGCTCTCCTATCCATGGGGCTTTGAGGCAGTTATCCTCTCCTATCTTCCAATGGGTTTCTTGTAAAAAGATAATTTGAGGGCGAAATTTCTTGAGGTGGGATATTACCTTTTTGCGCTTTACTGGGGTATTTAGGCCCGCTACGTTCCAACTAGTAATTTTGAGCCATTGAGGGTGTGAGGAGGTATTGTGTGCATTGTTTGTTGTGCTACTTATCCTATTCCTGTCGGGGTGCTCGGTGGGGTGACTGGTTCAGTCCATAGAATGGAGGTTCCACTGTCCCAGCGAGTAGGGAGGGCCTCCAGTCGTTTGGCTTCTGGTGTGTCGGGTGCCCGGGCCACAGGCAGGAAGAGGGAACACTGGGGAAGAAAAACTGGGGTTAGTAACATCCATATTACAAGCATTTTGATTTCAAAGAATACAGCATTGAATATGACTTCAACAAAAGAACTTTGGTTAAGCAACATGTTTTGCATATAACACTCTACTGGCATAAGCACGTTCTGAATGCGCTAGCCCAGGAAATAATATATTAGTCCGGCGCATCAGGAAAGAGTCTACGGCGCGCTTCCTCTGGGTCCTCATAAAAGGTTGATCTGCCGTTCGCTGTCACCTTCAGGCGCGCAGGGTACAGCAATTGGAATCTCATGTTCTTTTCGAAGAGGAGACGGCATAGCGGCGTGAATGCTTTCCTCTTTGCCGTGACCGACAATGAGAAGTCTTGAAAAATCAGGATAGGCGTTTTGTTTACTTGAAATGATCTTGTCGCTCTGTAAGCTCGTATCACCTTCTCCTTGATTGTCCAATTAGCATATCGATAACTTGTCTCGGTCTGCTGTCCCTTTCCCCTCTGGGCGGCCCAATTCTATGCACTCTTTCGATCAACAGGGGGTCCGGTGGAAGGTCTAGTTGTAGGGCCTTGGCCAGGCCATCCACCAAGTACTGCTGAAGCTTGTCATTGGTGACGTGCTCCGGTACTCCTAAAAAACGGAGGTTGTTTCTCCTCTCTCTGTTTTCTAAATCTTCTAATTTATCGCGGAGGATTATTTCTGCGTTTTGGCATTGGGTAATTTCACGCTCATTTGTTTGGACAGATGTTTCGCAGGATGATACTCTGGTCTCTATCTCGCATATCTTTTGTGCATTCTCTGTGATCTGGCTTAGGGCTTTTGTTAATGGAGGCTTGAATCCTATCTATTTTTGGTCAAAGTAACGGGTGAGGATTCTTGCTACTTCCTGGGCCATTGATAGAGCGTGTTCTTTGTCCGGACTCTGTTGTGCCATAGGACTCGACGCTGGTGAGAGGTTCGGAGGGGTGATGTCATCATCTGTGATCAGCTCCGGTGTGGTCATGGCTGGAGGTGAGGTGGAGTTTTTGATTTTCTGTTCTTTTCTTTAGGTGCTTGTTTTTGGGCGTGGCGTATCTGGAGGATGATGCACTAGGCGCACTTTTACCTTGTTTGTGCGGTTGAGATTGAGAGCGTAAGTATTTGTCTATTATGTAGTAATGTCTTAAGGGCGAGGAGGTAATAGAGACAGCTTGATTATGTGCCAGAGAGTGTATCAGATTTACTTGCTCATAGAAAGCCCTTCAGCGGCATCCTATGTTACAAAAGGGGGGAGCCGAAGGTTAGGCAATTTGATCAATGACCAGTAGGTGGTGCCGGTGCTGTATTGTTACTTCTTGCTTCTGGGATGAGGTGACTGAGATTTAGCTCTGTTGGATAAATCTCGGGCAGGTGAACTGCTGATTAATCTGTGATTTATACTACAGTACATACAAACTATCTTTCCAGGATTTATGGGCAATGTTCTTAGTAAACTCTTGTGACTCTCCCAGGTAGCTCGATTTCTTAATCTAGTTCCACGCTGCTGGTAGTTGCTAGGTGGTTTGAGGTGATATTTATCCTGAAGGATTCAAGTTATAAGACTCTACTCTGCCTCTTCAGGGAGGATGGTTGGACAGTTTAGGTGGTGAGTCAGTCCACTGATGTGTTGCCGTTCCGAATCAGAAGCAGACTGTGTAGTATGCTGTCTGAGGTAAGGCAGGATTGCTCTTGTACAAAGCAGGGGGAACACTGGCCACAGGTCTCCTCCTTTGTATGCGCCTGTGCTGAGGGAGAGCGTCGCGGCTCCGTGCCTGATACAGCGTTGGGTGACAGTCTAAGTGTTAGCTGTGCGGAGAGGGGGCTTTGCTGTGGGGGATGCTGTGCGCGGTCTCTAGGCCGTGGCACCCTTAACTGCCAGGGGCAAGATGGCCGCCCTTCCCGCCACTCTGGCTGCTGTCGTTGCGGCCGTTATACAAAATGGCGGTGCTTCCCCCCTAATAAACGAGTCCCATTTCTAAGGAGCTTTTAGGGCTTCAGGTCCCGACGGTTTGGGGTGACCCCCTCCCCTGAACGATCTCACCTTCTGTTGGTTCTGCAGGGATGGCTCGGCCCATGAGGGTGCTTTTCTCGCCTGCCGCGGGGCCTGCTCTCCCTCCTGGTACCTTCTGCTCTGCGCCTCACGGAGCAGGCTGCTCGCGCCGGGTATTCCCCTCTCCGCTCTCTCCTCCCCTTCCCCTCTCCGCTCGCGTCCATCGCGGGGTCCGGCCGGGTTGTCTGAACCCCCCCGGTCTTCCCGCGGGGTCTCGTCTGCCTCCGAGCTCACGACCCGGTCAAACCCGACTTCTCGTCTTCACCAGCCGGCGTTGCAGACTTTTCTTCAGTGCTCAGGAGTCCTTGAGCCACAGGTTAGTGGGGAAGGCTGGCTGCGTCTTGGAATGCCTGCCTGGTCCGTGCGGGGATCTCTCAGCTACGGCCCGTAACCCTTTCCCCCGCCGCGGCCGGCCCTGTCCCGTGCCTGGGCCCGACGAGGCTGTGTTCCGCCTCTAGACTGCCGAGGAAGGCCAGATGGAATTTTTTCGACAGCCCTCTGTGAGGAGAGCTTCCATCAGTGGTGTACCGAGGCACCCGGAGTGTTGATGCCTCGGATGGCGCCGGATATTGGCGGGGTCTAGGGGAGCTCCTCTAAAACGGCCGGAAGCCCGGCTCCCTTCTTTCAACCCCAAATGGCTGACATATACCACAAAACGTCAAGGCCGAATTCCAATTTAAAAAGGGGGACTCTTTTGAATGACCTTGAAGGTCAAAGGGCGCAGATGATTCTTACAAGAAACCCATTTCCTAAAATGCGGTTTCAATTTTTGTTAAGCATTTAATCCGAGAGCTTTGCGGGCCTCACTGCAAAAAAAAAAAAGCGGGGACCGCTATCTTCTTTCTACTCAATTCCTTTCGGGGCAGTACATTTTGGATCCGGGCGGGTCACTATGTAATATTAAAAAGGGTTCATATAAGGGTCACATTTTGACACTTTTGGTAAATTTATTTTTCCAACACCTCACAGGTCAAACTCGTTGCAGGGAAACCCTACATCCGTCCTTATGACATTACCAGGGAATCCCAAAATGCAACGGGTTCGACTAATTGTGGCTAAGCCACCCAAACTGGAAGGCAAAACCTTTCTACACCCCCCCCCCCGGCTCCCACTCATTCTATTTTATTTTTTTGGGAAAACCCTATTCTCCCCCAAATTTTGGAACGTAAAATTTTCCCCCCAACACCTGGTCGGATCATGCTCCTGACCTCTTCTAAAACCTCGGCAACACCCCGGGAAAAAACCCGGGGTCAACCCCTTTAAACACCCCCACCCAAAAAAAAATTTCCCCCCTTTAAGGTTTTCCAAAAAATCATCTTTTCTCCTAACACGTTTTTAAAGGCCCCAAAGCGGTGACCGGGGTCGTGCATTGCCTTTGGGCACCCGCTTTAAAAAGGAATGGCCCAACAGATTCATTCCCCGATCGCTCAAGGCCTGAGGCTTCCCGGGAGGGGGCACCACTAGGCGAGACTCCGGGGGGTTGTGAATTTCGATCAAAAATGGAAGTCGGAAGTAGCTAAAACCGAAATTGTTGCTTTTACAGTAGACAGAATACTATTTTCGAGCTCACAAGGCACAAACATGCAAACCCCAAGAGCTCCGGAAGAGACCTTGGAAAAAAAACCAAATCTCAAGAAAAAACATAAAAAAAAATACACCAAAGAAGTTCTCGATCTCCCTCTTTTTTACAGTAACTCTAAAACCCTTTCCCGGACTCTTTGACAGGCTTGTTGTCGCAGACACAGATCCGCTGAACAATTTCTTATCCCTTAAACCCTGCCCTCTCAAACTGATGCGACTCATTCCCCAAAAAATCCCCCATCCAAATAAAATTAGGAACCCCTTAAAAAACCTTTCCCTTTCTAAAAAGTCCCCAGGACCAACGGATTCACTTCTTATTTTTTCCAGCCTTCTCCCCCCAATTAGAGGACCCGAGGCGGACCTATTTAACTCATTCATAAAGGCACAGTTTTCCCCCACCAGCTTCACCCCCTTTAAACTCTTATCCCCAAGCCTAATGGGGATCATTTAGATTTTCAAATTTTTCGACCTATCGCCCTTCAAAATGCGAGGTAAAAATATTTCCCAAAATACTGGCAAATCGCTTATCGTCTGCCTCCGGGACTATAATAAAACCAATTGGCTTTTTTGCGGGCAACGGGGAGCCATAACACTAAAGAGCGATAGATTTTGTTGAATTGCACACAGAAGACGGAACCACCTTTACTACCTTTAATGGGGAAAAAGGTTTTTGATCGCCAAATTTGGAAGTTTATTTTTTGAATATTGAAAGTTTTTTGGGCTTTCGGGGCCCCTTCGTACACCCTCCACCCTGTCTCTTACCCTTCTGCAGCCATTCGTCCCCCCCCCGCAACTCCCCACTGTTTAGACAAAAAAGGGCACTAGACGGGGTTTGCCCCTTGTCCCCTTTTTGATCTTTGTCCTTTTTAAAAGGCCACTGGCAGCGGCTATCCGGAAAAACCCCAGACTTTTAGGGGCACAACTCCGGGACGGGGAAAATTTTAAAATACACATACCAGACGACATACTCCGATTTAAAAATTTTTGCATACCACTTTTTCCAAAAATTTGCAATAGCTTTGATTTCCTTCGGGCTTTTTTTCCCGGGTTTATAAGGTTAACTTGTCTAAAAAAAAAAGCAACCCTTAAATTTTCCTGCCTCTCAGTTTTTACTTGTACAGAACGAACTTCTGTTTCAAAATGGAAACAGAGATCTTTTAAATATTTGGGGATCAACTTGACCCGTCTTACGCCAGTTGTTCTCAAATAACTACCCTGACAAATTCCTAAAGGCACCGTTATTTAGTAAGTGGCATGCCCTTCCATTTCACTCAAAGGGAATAGCGGCGATTAAATACACTCCCCAAAGCTATGTATTTAATTTGAACACTGCCCGTGCCGATTCCCACTGGGGATTTAAAAAAAATATCAAGCTCTTTTATGCTTTCATATGGGCCGGGGTAGGGAAACCGGGTCTCAAAAACAAACCTATTTGGCTCCCAAGTCCCCCGGGGTGGCCTTTCGTGCCAGACATACAAAAGTATTACTGGCACTCATTTCGTAAATCCCCGCCTTTGGTCATCATTTTTTTCAAAATCAAGGACAAACTGAGGGAAATTGTGGCTGGCCCCCCAAATCCACCCCAACTCGCTCCATGGGCTAAAAACCACAATCAAATTCCCAAGCCGTTGCGGGGCCCATGGCTTTGACATGAAGGGTTGGAAAATTGTCAAAGAAGTTTAACCTTTCTCGCGATCACCTAGACATCTTTTTCCTTCCACCAATCTCCCCGATAGCGTTCGGCACCCCCACATAACCATGGTTTGAAATCACTTTTCAAGCTGGGGACATTGTGGACTATAGGACTCGAGAAATTTTACCTTTTGAATTCTAAAGGAAAAATTTGGGCTCCTACCCCCGACTTATTTCTCTTATTTAAGTTAGCCACTTCTTGCATGATCTTTATCTTCTACGTCGTTATCGGGGCCCCACCATTTTTTTAAAGATATGTCGGGGAAATTCTTCCACGCTGGACTGATTTCCCCCGATATAAAATATTATGACGCCGGCTCGCCCCTGACCCCCCCTCACCCTACATGAAAAATGGAGAGTTTCTGGGGCGCCCATCCCCAAAAAACATGGCAAAAAAATTTGGTCTCAGGCAGCCCAATCCTTTCCCGTCGTCTCCTATAAGGAAAACCAAACAAACTGCTGATGCTTGGACCAAAACCCCTGCACTTCACACACCTTTTTTCCTTCTCTCTGACCTGTCTGGGGATGTGGGAGCATGAGGAAATCTAACCATATTCTGGGGAAAGCCCTAGAATAAAATCCCTTTTGGAAAATATCAAATCCCCACTGCGATTTTAAAACATCAACATTCCCCCTAACCCCAGAGCTTCCCTTTTAAAAATTTTTCCCAGCAGCCTTCGCCGCCTCAATTGCGTTTACTCCCTTTCACCTGCTAACAGGCAAAAACCCAAAAGCCTCATAAGTAACACTGGAAAAATCAGTACCCCCCCTCGAAAAACCAGCTGGTTTTTTCGAATTAAAGACACTAGAAAAGGAATATCTCACACACTCTTGGGGACAATTTTTCAAGTTCGAGGTTTCTGGAAGCCTTGGGGTTATTTCATAATCTCCCAAAGCCCAGGGGTAACACAAATTGCCGAACTAGACCAAGTGCTCCTATACTAACTTGTTTTTCCAGCACCCCCCCCCCCCCCCCCAGTAATTTTCCCTTTTTTTTTTTGTCTTTGTCTATGTGTCTTGTTATTTTTCTAAGGTTGTTCACGCCCTTATTTTCTATTTTTTTACCGCTTCTAATACAGCCCCAAACCCATGGCTTTGGTTTGCGTAACTTCCCTAACAATTTTGGGGATTTTTCTATTGATTTAGGACACCTTTCTTTTGACTCATTATATATCAATACATACAAACCTCCCTTGATGTAAAAACCCTTTTGGATTTTATGTTATCGCTTGTTTCTCAATTTGAAAACATTGAATAAAATATACATTTAAAAAAAAAAAACTCTCCACAGCGCTGCTCCCCCTACATCCCCCCCTAGTCTCTGTCTACCACCCGACCCCCCCCTCTCCGCTCTGCTGCTGATATCTTAACTCATCAATCATCCGAACCCCCATGCCCTCTCCAAGATTTCACACGTGCGGGCCCAATTCTCGGGAATATTCTACGCGGGCGATCAGCATTTTCAAAAACCCTCACATTTTTTAAAGGGGGCCTGAAAATACTCTTCTCAGTCTGACCTACCAAGATCCCTAACTGCATCACACCATCTGTCACCCCCCTCACTTGGCACTCACAGGCACTTTCTGTATATAATGTACTTCAGGGTGGCAGGTTCATCCTTTTTTTCATTAAACCACCCCCTTTTTATGAAACATGGCTGACCATTGTAAATTTGGCACTTCTTACCGTATTTTTCACCATACACCCTAATAGATTTTAATTCTCACGAGCAGGCCCCACACCTTTTGTCTCATTTGTAAGTACTTTTAAAGTTAATGACTTATGTTTACCCTTGAATTTGTAAAAAGGGTGCGGAAAATGTTGGCGCTATATAAATAAAGATTATTTTTATTTTTTACCATTTTCTATGTACATTTTACTCAATTTCCCTTTCAGAGAATACCAAATCAAAACCAGAGTCACCCATCAACGCTGCAGGAGCCCAGGTGAGCGCATCCTCCCGTGCCGGTGATTGGGGGCTGATTGGGGGGAGCTCATCCTTAGGGTGTTTTTGGTTCCAGAGATCTTCCCCCCGAGTCTTTGGTGATGAGAGGGGCCAGTTTTTTTTTTTGCAGCTTTTAGGTGGTTGAAGAGTGGGGAGGACCCCTGTCTTGACCCTTTTTTTTGTTCACCCTCAGGATTTTCAGCTACTGAAATTGAAACCAATTTTTTTTCCTGCACAGTAAGAACAATTCTCTGAAGCCCTGCATTGTTTTCACCACAGTGGAAAATCTTCAAAAAAAATAGGGGGACATGTTGAACGCCCTCCCCGGGTAAATTTCTCGCGGGGGTGAAGTGAACAAGAACGGAAAATGCGAGGAAGATAGAAAAGATCACAAAAGGAAAACTCCCCACTCCGTGCAGCATGAGTATGATTCCCAAAAAAAACGCCTTTATAAAGCGGAAAACATTATCAAAAAAAAGCTCAAACATCAAAAAGTAAAAAATATTTTAAAAAAATCACTTTTTCCCCAAAACTAAACGCGCAACATCAGGAATTTGGAATTGGGGAAAATTTCCCGGGGGAAAATAGTAAATTCAAATTCGAAACCTATTCTGTTGGTCGGCATAAAAACCCGCCAATCAGAAAAAGGGGCGACAAGGAAAACCCTTAAAACCTATGGAGAATTTCGACCAATCAAAATGAAAGGCGGGACAGTTAAAATACAGTAAAATTAAGAAAAGGCTGATTTCTGAGCAACGGGGCTTGGCTATCCCCCCCAATCAAGCGCGAGCTACTTGTCCCATTGTACTATGGAGAGATCCCAATGAATCTCCCCCTCTCAGCGCCGGGGCATGGAGTAGGGAAAAAAAAAATCATTTTTTTTAATGAAAAAAATTCTCTGAAAAAAGCTGAAACATTCCATAAACAAAAACAAATTAAAAACCCCAAAAAAACGCGTTTTTTCGCCGAACCACGCAACAT
>JAODAL010042610.1:0-34630 GCA_025379985.1 Phyllomedusa bahiana | reverse complement strand
TTTCTGTGCGGTATCTGATCTTAGCCTGTTTCTAACTTCTCTGTTTGTTAATTACCTAACCTAATTTTCTACCTGTAAACTGACTGCAATAGAACTCCACCTGCCCTCACTTTCTTCTCTGACGACACCTTCTGTCTGATCCTGTCAGTACCACACTTGCACATTAGTTGTTACTTTGACTGACCCCATTTAGGGAAGTGATCTAGAAAGTCCCTGCAGCTTGTACAAGGGGTTAAATGGTGAAAAACAGGAGACTCCTTAGACTCTGCTCCCAGCGTGGTTCTACGGTAAAAGCTTGTGACTGACCCAAAGGATTCACTTGTCACTCAAATAAAAAAAAAAAAGTTTTTAGGCGGTATAACATAAAAAAAAAATGATAATCTGTTAATTTTACCATATGATAATCTCAATGAAAAAAAAAAATTCTTGCCACTATAGCCAATAAGGAAGTTTTGTTTTTTTAATCCTTATAAACTTTTTGACACATTTAATACTACCATCAAAAAATATAACTTAATATACAAATAATAAGTATGAGTATGTAAACAGAAAAATAATTATGAAGGGAAAAATAATAAAAACTATCACATTGTCGACAAAAACGGTTGCAATGGGAAGGGCTTATAGTCAGAATTTCAACAAAGAATTAAGGACAAATTTAATCTGCTATGCATATCTTAATGGTGAACTGAGGATTTAGTGACAAGCAACCACAGGCTGCACAGCAGAAAGCTGAGGAGCAGCATGAGTGTATGACCACAGGCTGCACGGCACAATTCAGGAAGGGGAGCACAGGACTCCACCTGTCTTGGTGTGACATGGGTGACATACATATTATACATAAGTTTTTATGAGTAAGATTTTATCATTATCCACAGTGAAACGAGTACTGAATAAATATGGGCTCTGCCAGGAATAAGCCATTACTCCAAAAGAAACATTGAAAAGCCAGATTAATGTTTGCAAATGCACACAGGAAAAAAGACCTACATTTTTGAAGACAAAACTAAAATTGAACTGTTTGGCCATAATGACCATCGTTATGTTTGGAGGAAAAATTGAGAAGCTTGGAAGCTTAAGAACATCATTACAACTGTGAAATACAGGGGTGGCAGCATCATGTTGTGGGGTTATTTTGTGTTGCGTCCGGCGCCCGCGATCCCTCCTGCGGGCGCCGCCGCAGCTCTGCCTCGGTCCCCGGGACGGGTGCCGCCGCCGCCCGGGTGTCGGGCGGCGGGCGCACTCGTCCCCCGGCGTGTCACCACTTACCCGGCCGCGCTCCTGTCTCCTCGCAATCTCCTGCTGTCCGGCGCGCGCGTCCCTGTGATCTAAGGCGCGCGCGCGCCGGCTCTGTGAGATTTAAAGGGGCAGTGCGCCGGTAATTGGGTAATTGCCGGGCACTGCCTCTATTTCACCTGGGCGCTTCCGCCCGCTCCCTGCCGGATCTTTAGTGCCTTGCCTATTGTGAAAGCGTTCCTATTGTCTCGTCCTGATCTACCGTGTACCGTACCCTTGCTTCCGTCTATTGACCACGTATCTCTGCCGCCTGCCCTGACCGCCTGCCTGTCCTCGACCATGAACCATAGCTGCCTGCCCTGACCTCCTGCCTGACCCCGACTACGAGCCTGCCTGACGATTTTGCACCACGCTATACTTCGGCTGCCACCGCAAGCAAGTCACGTCAGGGGTAACGACCTGGTAGACTCCCGCCGCAGCAAGTCCATCCCGCTTTGCGGCGGGCTCTGGTGAATACCGGGACCTACTTAGATTCCGTTCCCTGGCGTGGCTTACACCATCGCTTGCGGTGGTCCAGTGGATCCACTTCCGCGTCCGGAACCGTAACATTTTGCTACAGAGAGACTGGCGCACTCCACAAAATAGATGGCATCATGCGGAAAAAAGATTATGTGGCAACATCTCAAGACAAAACATACAGAAAATGGGACATTACTTACTTAAAAAAACACTCCGATTCTTTGGGGCTTGTTAACAGCTCAATGGCTGAACAAACATGAACCCAGTAGCTAGCAACTTTGCCATTTATGCTGACTGGGAAAAAGATCACATGTGCAGCTAATTGCTAGAGCAAGATGAAAAACTGCACACCAACTTTAACACCTATTCACACCAGCATGCAGAAAAGCCGCAGTATAATGCATGGGGAGATTGCACAGATGCAAAGTAACCAATGAACAATCACTCATACAACCACAGGGCATGAGGGAGGTGGTTGCCGGTACTACAATTGCATATAATAAGGCGATACAAAAGTGTGCCATAAATATAGATACGTGTGGTACACAATGCTGGCTTACAACCTATTAGTGAGGTTGTATGAGTGATTGTTTCATTGGTTACTTTGCATCTGTGCAATCTCACCATGCATTATACTGCGGCTTTTCTGCATGCTCGTGTGTATAGGTGTTAAAGTTGGTGTGCAGTTTTTCATCTTGCTCTAGCAATTAGCTGCACATGTGATCTTTTTCCCAGTCAGCATAAATGGCAAAGTTGCTAGCTACTGGGTTCATGTTTGTTCAGCCATTGAGCTGTTAACAAGCCCCAAAGAATTGGAACATCTCAAGACATCAGCCAGGAAGTTAAAACTTGTGCAGAAATGGGTCTTCCAAAAAGACAAAACAAAAATTGAGAAAAGGCAGCACTTCACAAAAAATGAAGAAAATGTATTCACCCAACAGCAGCAATGTTTCGGTTCTGAACAGAAACGTTGCTGCTGTTGGGTGAATACATTTTCTTCATTTTTTGTGAAGTGCTGCCTTTTCTCAATTTTTGTATGGTGCTAATTGACCGGCTCCAGGTCAGGTGACGTGCACTCCAGCTTTTTCATATATAGTTGCTGCTGAAATACCATATTTTCCAAATAGACAATAACCCGAAGCATACTGCCAAACTGGTTAGAAATTGGCTTAAGGATAACCAAGAAAAAAAATTATCTCTCATTATTTTGGAATTTGGCAAATATAAATAATTTTGGTAATCCTAAATGACCTAAAAGGTTTATTCTGATTTCATGTCAGATAGTGAGAAAAACATGCATATGTTTTTTTATATAGTGTATGTAAACTTCTGGTTTCAGCTGTACGTAATTAGTGTACATGTGTGCCTGCATTTATTTCTATAATGTTATAATGGTTTGTAAGTAACAAAAAGAAGTAATTGGAAGGCAATGCCACCATTCTTTACCCAAATGAAAAACAAATGTGTTAAGGTATGTTCACAGGGCGTGTTGATTCCGTTTTTAGATGCGTGTTTGTATCTGTGTTTCAGACCCTAAACCAGTGTTTCTCAACTCCAGTCCTCACGCCCCACCAACAGGTCATGTTTTCAGGATCTCCAACAGAATGCACTGACAGTAATGATATCACCTTTGCAATACTGAGGAAATCCTGAAAACTTGAACTGTTGGTGGGTCTTGAGGACTGGAGTTGAGAAACACTGCCCTAAATGGACCTAAACATGCATCTAACAATGTGCAGTGTGATAACATTGCTTTCAATGTAAAACACGCATCAGTGCTCAGACGAATGATCGCCGATGCAGGTTTTACATGCGTCTTTCTGTTGTGTCTTTCGGCTCCATTCAAAGCATTGTCATGTAAATTGTTGATCCAAAAGGTGCAGCAAATGTAAAACTACAGGGTACATTCCATCTGCAGCAAAAATGCAGCCCAACACACACCTGCGTGTTGGATGGGTGTTGGATGGGTTTTGGATGTGTTTTGCAGTGGTTTTAGATGTGTTTTTCAGATCCAAAGCAGATACAAAAACGGATACAAAAATGGTTCCAACACGCCATGTGAACATACTTTAAGGAAAACAACAGCCCACTAAGCAGGGTGTATTTAAGCTGGCTTCTTATATTGCGTTTTGGTTACCTTTTTCAACTCAATCGAAAATGCAAGCAACTGAAAAAAGCATGCCTTATATTTTATTAATGTAGGTGGTTTTGTAGTCAATTAAAAAAGTATGCATTTTTTAACCCCTTACGGTTTTTCCACACGATGAACAATTCCATTTGGAAATCCACCTGGATTTGGATTTTAAAAACCATCAAAAACCGACCATAAGACCATACCCATATACCTCAATTGAAGAGTAGTGCACATGACTCGGATTTTCTTAGGTCACATTTCAAAACCGAGTTTTTCTTAAAAACATGCTCTATCTTTCGTCATCTTTCACTCCAAAAATGGCAGAAAATTTGCTATTTAAGTCAACAGGATAGCATGAAAAATGGCCAGAGAGCTTTGTGCGTATCTTTTTGCTGTGGTTTTGTCATGGATCCATGTCCAAAAACTCATTGTAACAGCTGAGGTAGCAGATCCTCTAGACCACCGCAAGCGGTGATGTAAGCCACTTCAGGGAGCGGGGTCCAAGTAGGCCTGTGTGTTCACCAGAGCCCGCTACAAGGTAGGTTGGGCTTTCTGTGGCGGGAGTCCTACAAGGTTGCTACACCTGATGCGACTTGCTTGCGGTGGCAGCCGAAGTGTCGTGCTGTACAGAATTGTCAGGCAGGCTCGTACTCTGGGACAGGCAAGAAGGTCAGGACAGGCGGAAAAGGTTTGTGGTCAAGGGACAGAGGCCATGGTTATGGTACAAGGAATATCAGGATGTAGGTAATTTACTGCGGCTGGTGACCGGACTGTGAGTGTGCCCGCTGCCTGACATACCTCACAGCAGAGGCACGAGTGCACTCATGACCCGTTGTGAGGGTCGTGAGGGTGCTCGTGACACTCAGTAGTGCGCTATGATGCAAAACTGATTTAAAAAACGAATCCAAAAACCGCATCATAATCTGACAGAAATGTGCCCCAAAAACCGAGTTAAAAATCTTCAGGTTCTTGTGTAAAATACTGTTCAAATACTAGTTGGACAACGCAGTTTTAGGATGGATAATCCGACAAGTATTTTGTCCTTTGTCGTATGGATGTACAGTTATCATCACAGCCAGTATTGATCTTCCTGACAGAGCCCCATATTTTAACTCGGACATGTCACTTTATGTGGAAATATTTTTTTTAATGTTTTTACCTATCCATGTGATTCAGAGATTGTTTTCTTGTGACACATTATGCTTTAAGTTAGTACTAAATTTTGGTTACAGGTTTGCAGACACCCTAAGGCTATGTTCACACGGCTGAAAATGGGCCATATTTCGGTCCGTAATTACGCGCTGAAGTGCGCAAACTATGGCCTGAAAACGGCTCATTCATTACGGTAATCCACAGCTCTCATAGAGAACTATGGATTACTTCCTCCCCCTTTCCCGGCAACCCAGCGGGCGGGGAAAAAAATTGAATGTCACTTTCTAGCGGCGTATCGCGCCGCAGCAGGATTGTCTATGGGCCGGCGAAGTCCACCCCCCCCCCCACTCCCCCGCCCCCCCCCGCCCCCGGCCACACGGCGAAACGCGGGGCGTAATTACGCCCCCAGTTAACCCGTGTGTCATAGCCAAAGGAACAAATAGTAAATGACGATTAGTTGACTACTTCCCCGGGGTCGATAGTCGATATCGGAAATTTCAATAAGGTATCCGATAGTCGATAATGTTTTATCCCCGATGACCATTAAAGTCTATGGGGAAGGAAAAACACCTTTTAATTCTTTACACCCAAACAGGGAGGGAGGGAAGGGGAAATTTTAACATCCACAACAGTCAAAGGGGATAGTGCTACATCTTAGGAAACACACTTAGGTATAAAACCCACATAAAAAAAATCCGACCATTACTTCCCTTTTCCTTGCACCACAGAATGCCCCCCTTAAACCTGCATGACCCAAAAATTTTAAAAGTGAAAAAAAGGGCGTATATTTAAACCCATCAATTTACTTGAATGGACATTGAATACCCTGTCCTGGAACGCAGCATGGCCCCCAAACCTGCATGCCCCCCAGTTTAAAAAAGTCGGAAAAGGAGTCTTTCAACCCCCTTTTTAGTTGAACGGACTTTTAACTATACGCCTTCCCCAGTATGACCATTAAACCTGTCGCCCCACAAATTAAAAAAAGTGGGGGGAAAAAAGGAGCCCTTTTGAACCACCTTTTTTGTTGAACTGGACATTGACTTACCTGTCCTGGCCCGCAGATGCCCAAAAACCTGCCCGACCCCCAAATTTTAAAAAAATGTGGGGGAAAAAGGGAGTCTTTGAACCACCATTTTAGTTAACTGAACTTTTAAACTATATCGTCCGTACCGCAGAATGACCATTAAAACCTGTCTGACCCCAGATTAAAAATGTGGAAAAAAATCTTTCAACCACCATTTTAGTTTCACTGGAAATAGACTTACCTGTCCGGGGCCACAGCATGACCCAAAACCCCTTTTTGCCCACAGACCCAAAAAGTGGCCAACTTGCTTTTTGTACGTGACGTCTTTTAGTATATTTTTTGGTAATGACATTTGTTTACAGAATTTTTTTGGGGGAAAGTTTTTTTTATATTTTTTCATTTTATCATTTTTCCCTTTTTTTCAGTGTGATAAATACAACAAACACCCTCCCTACATTTTTAAATTTATTTTTTTACAGTGTAAATGTGTTAATTTTTTCCCAACCCAAAGTAAAAAAAATGTCCAAACCACCCCAAACACTTCTTAGTTGAGAAGACATTTGCCCTCCTCGCTTTTGAGAGTGATTCACCCAATCAATTAAATGGTTTTATTTTCCCCCAAATCCTTTTTAGTGATTAGGGACAGACTCCCCGGGAGATAAAATATGCGCCCCCCATAGTGACTCCAGCCCAAAAAAATTTTAACCCTCAAATGGCAATTTGTGTCCACCCGCGGGGCCCTTGTTGACTACTTAACCTCACGAAATCACCTTTTTCAAAATCTGATTTTTTTAGAAAATTTTTGAATCCCTGTTTCCCCCTAACAGTTAGAGCCACTCCCGTCGCCATTGTTAAACGGGGGTGGGCTGCCAGGGCCAGACTTACATGGGTGGGGTTTTGGGCCCAGGCTACGTCTGTCATCTATTAACCCCGCAGGTTCACGGTCAGGGCCCGGGTTACAGTGGGTGGGGTAGACCCCGGGCGGGGCCCCCGTCATTTTTTTTACACGGTAAAAATCCCCTTATAAAGCAAACGAAAACAGTCGTTGCTAAAGAGAGGCGGAAGTGTGAGTAAAACTCCGCTTCCTCATACACATCAAGACCTGGGTGCGTTCCCCTTCAAGTGCGGACCAATTTAGCTTTACTTGGAAATACTGGTGGTTAAAGCTCCTGTTCCCCCGGTGCCCTTTTTCTTGGCATTCTTTTTTCCCATTTTCTCCAAAGTGCTGGGGGAAATTGTTCTGTTTTTTTGTTCTTGTCCGTGTCCATATCCCTGTCCTCTGAATACCCACATCTGGGCAAGTCTTTCCCGTACCTCCCCTTTTACAATTCAAGGGAAATTTTTTTTCCAGCTATTTTGACATGCAAGTTTTTTAGTAGTTTAATTCCAGAAAAACATTTTTTTAAAAAAGGAGGGGAAACCCACCATGTCTTTTTTTTCTCTTTTTTAATTGTATTAAATGGGTTTTTCTTAATACAGGGGGTTTCTGCTATGTTAAAGATTTTGCAAAAAAAGTCATTTTGCATAGTGTCCTTTTAAAAGTGTCCTACCTATTCCTTTTCTGATAGCACCATCACCCTTGAACCCCTCTTTACAATTGTAAGAACAAATTTTCTGTTTTTGAAAAAAAATTTTTTTTTTAATAGGGCCTGTAGTATACTCATTCAAGCAAAATGCCCCAAAAATTCAAAACTGAGCCTTGAGCCCTTTTGACAAATTTGAAGAACAAATATCTTTTGAAACAACATTTTTTTTTAAAAAAATGGACTTTTTCTAGCTCATTTCACAGCAAAATGCCCCAAAAATTCAAAAAAATGAACCCCTGAGCCCCCTTTTGAAATTGTGAAGAAAAAATGTCTGTTTAAAAAAAAATTTTTTTATAATAGGACCCGTATATAGCTTTCATGTCACAGCAAAATGCCCCCAAAAATTTTAAAACATGACCCCTTAGCCACTTTTTACAATTGTGAAGAACAAAAGTTGTTAGAAACAACATTTTTTTTAAAGGACCCGTATGTTGCTGCATTTCAAAGCAGATGACCCCAAAATTTAAAAAAAATGACTTCTCAGCCACTGTTAAAAAAATTTGAGGAGAAAAGCCACTTTGAAGCCCATTTCTGTTCCAAAGGACCCGATTTTGCTGTATCTACAAACAACATGACCCAAAAATTAAAAAATAGGCTTCCAGCCCCTATTAAAAAATTTTGATGAAAATGCCCTTTGAAGCCACATTTCTGTTCCAAAGGCCATAATTATAGCTTTATTCACAGCAACATGACCTCAAAACCATTGACAATGCAAAACTTTAAAGATAAAGTGAGTAACTGGGGAATACAGTGTTGCTGAAACCTTGTTGTCTTTAAGTCCCCACAGCAAAACCAGCAAAAAAAGGGAAAACCCAGAATAAAAAATTTCAGTAAAAATGTCATTTTAAAAAAAAAGTTCAAAAGGACCATTCGTTTTATTTTTTTATTATTTATTTATTTTATGGCCATTGATTTCCCGGGCCCCGACATTCAGGGGATTACATACATAACATTAAAATTTAAAAATTTTCAATAGTGACAATCTCGACTAACAACAGGTACAGAGGGAGAGAGGGGCCCGCCGTGAAGGCTTAAATCTACAAGGAAGGGGGAAAAAGACAGAAGGTGGGGGCAGATTTTTTGTGGGGTGTAGTGCAGTGGTGTTTTTCTAGGTCATAGGCAATTTCCCGAAAAGGTGGGTTTTCGATTGCTTTTTAAGTGGTGAAAGTTGGGGGGAGTCTGAGGTGTTTTGGGGACACTTCCAGAGTTGGGGGAGGCACGGAAAAAATCTTGGGACGGTTGTGTGAGGGGGTGACAAGAGGAGAGGGGGAAGAAGATCCTGTGAGGAGGGGGGGTTGCATGGGGGGGGAGTATCGGGGGGAGATTAGAGAGAGATGTATGGAGGGGAGAGGTTATGGAGGCTTTGTAGTCAGGGTTGTAATTGAAATTAATGCCTGGGCAAGGGTACCCCCAGTGTAGGGTTTGGGCGAGGGAAGGCAGAGGAGTAGCGAGGAAGAGTGGATAAGAGGGGCACAGAGTTGAGAATGGATTGGAGGGGGGGCGAGAATGCTGAGGGAGGCCACAGAGAAGGATTTCAGAAGTCGAGAGGAGATGAAAGGGGATGGACACATTTTTTGTAGTCAGGGTAAGGAATGAGGGATGCAGAGATTTTTTCAGGGGGGCCGGCAGGGGGAGGTAAAAGGGTTTTGGGTTTGGCATTCCCTTCGTTTTAAGAGGGAAAGTGAAATAACCGGAACTAATTGGTGACTCCCGGGAATTGGGGCCAAACATCACAGAGATCCCTCCTGATTCATCTTGATAAAAAATCAAACGTCCACTTATCTGTGGGAAAGGCGGGGCTTTGTCTGTAAATACTCCTCCAGCTGTGCTAAAGGCCGCTAGATTACGCTGGGTGCTGGGCAGGGCCAAAAACCCCACGGCGTCGAGCCCGGCCGGGCCATTCGATTTTTAGATACCCCGAAGTCTATTGTGCCGAAACCATAAAAAAAATCGGTGTTTTGGGCCAGAATTTGTGCACCATGATCTTAAGCTGGTCTCTGTGTTTGGATGTGTGCCCCGCATTTCATGCGTTGTGAGGTGGTAAATAAAATTTCCAGAGGGCACCCATTAGGCTTCTGCCACCTTGCCTGCTGCTGCTGCTGCCGCTACGGCTACTTGGCACTCACTGCTTCAGGGTCGCTGTTTTTGTTCCACCATTACTTTTGGGGAACTTGAAGCAGACGCAAAAAGATGTTTTCCAGTTGATCAATACCCGGGGGGGTTTTCCTTTTCCCAAAAAAATTTACCCTCAATTTGGGTGGGGGGAAAGGGAAAGTCCCCTGAGTTTTGTTTTGTCCCGGGGAACCCCAGGAGGGGGGGCCACCCGGGTAACTTTTTGTTCATTTTGATGGCCTCCAAGCCCCATGTGAAGATGGACCCTTTGTTTTCCCCAAGCCCGGGGCCCGGGGGGGCACTACAAACTGATTTTCCCCCCTTCCCTCCCCCCCCCTTAAAATTTCCCGCGCCAACCTTTTTTCCAAAGGGGCAGGGACTCGGTAACGTCAGTGCCGGAATACCTCCCCTCCTCCCCCCCGCTTCCCCCGGGCACAGCTTAAACCCACAGCCCGGGACTTCCTTCCAAGGATGATGCACCCCTGAAGCTGAGGCGCCGCCTTGCCACTAGCCCTGGAACCCGAACCACTGCCTAATGAAGACCGAAAAAATTTGGGAAAAACCCTGGGGGCCCTTTTGTGGATTCGAACGGAGAGAAAGGCTCCGTGTCCGCATTGTGTCCCCTCTCCCCCCTCCGTCGCTGGCGGGAAACCCGAAAGTTTCAAGTGTCCAACGATCGTTTCCCGAATAAGATCAACCCCAATGCTCAGCTGAAAAATGGCATCATCCGCACTGACCATTTGGTGGCTTCTTCAAAACTGGCAAGGGTTGGGGGCAGAGCTCTTTTACCCGCCCCACTCTCGGTGGCTTTAACACCCTGAGGTTTCCCCACCGCTGCCTTTTCAGGGCCCTGGTCACTTCGTACCCGCGGGAATTTGGGAATTTCGCTGCTGCCACAATCGCTGGAGCAAAGTGGAGGGGTGAAATTTCCCGCGTGTTCCAAAGTTTAACAATGAAGGGCGGGTTTACAGAGAGGGCCCAGCCCACGCGCAACGCAGCCCGGCAGGAAAAACAGGGTTTTCGAACGGCGGAAATTCGAACTCAACCTCGAGCCTTTCCCTTTAGCAGGCAGTCCCCGACCTGGGTAGCTCTTTTGAAATTTCTGGACGACAAGGTTCAAAGACAATTTTCCCCGGCAAGGGGGTGCTTCCCCCGGGCCCACCGATCTTAAGGGGCCAGCAGATTTCGCCCGTTTAAAAAAAACCCCACACCCCCTTTTCCTGGCACAAGGGGTTTTTGTCACCCACCACGCTCGGGCCCCGGTTTTCGGAGAGCTGTCCACCCCGCTACTGACCCGTGTATGGACGGTCTTCCCAAAACAGATTAATTTTTAACACGGCCTGGTTTTTCTCTGGGGGACTTTTATGCCACCAGAAAGGGAATTTGGGGGAAAAAGGCCCTGCCCCAAAAATCCCTGGGGTTTTTGAAGAGGGGCCCCGCCAAAGCCTGGAGCCCCCGCCCCACCAAGACACCCAAACCCACTCCCCAGTGAGCTGTCAAGAGATATAGGGGGTTTGGCCCCGGTGTTTATTTGGGCCTTGTGTCGGTGGTCAGGTGGATTTTTTCCGGGCCACGAGGGCAGACAACGGTCTTAAATTTTTTAGTTGAAGGGGGCTGGCCGGGCGGGGACGGCTTTTGGGGGCAAAAAAAATGCCTCCCTCGGTTTCTGGTATTGGGGGCAGGAAAGGGGCCATGGGGTGGTGGAACCCTCGGGTTTTCCCCCCAGACGAAAGGTAACTTTTCCCAAAGGGAAAAAAGGGCCTGGCAATGCCGACATTCGGGTTTTTGGCTTTGGGAGGGTTTTGGGGTTAAAAAGGGGGTTTCTTCTGCTCCCAAACCGGGAAAAGGCCAGAAGGCGGCGCTGACGGGCCCGGGAAAGGGGCTTTCCCAGGTCGTAAAAAGGCGGAAGGAAAAGGGGTTTGGAGGGGTCTCTGGTGGGGCAAAGTGGTATTTCCGGGCGACGGTGGAGGCTGAAGGGGAAAAGGCTTACCCCTGTTTCATGACCCCTGGAGACATGGGCGCTGAGGAACCTTGGTGGTGGCGGGGGAGGGGGGACAGAGGGTTGTGACAGGGGTTTGGGAAAGACCCCGGCGACGGTCCTGGCTTTTTTTTGGGCCCAAAGTGTTGCCTCCATTTCACTCATGCTTTCCCTTGCATGTGACTAGATATGTTGGTGGTGGTTAAACACCTAAGTTTCTTGCCTCTACTTATCCCTTTTAGGGAAAAGGGCGGCATATGACATCGCGGGGTAATCAGAGGCGGGGTAAAAGAAGGCCCGGGCCCTTAAAAGGAGGCCCGGGAAACCTTTTGACGGCGATAAGCAGGGGGGGGGTTTCCGCTGACCGTGGTGGGGGGAATCATATCAGGGGTTTTCCCTGCGACCGCCCTTTTTCCCTTTTTTTGGGGCGGGACCCGTACGGGACACTCCCCCAAATCATCTTCCCCCTTTTTTTCCAGTGATGAAGCCCTCGCAAGAAAAATTCTGCTGAAAAGACCAGGTTGGATCCGCAATGTCGCTTCTTTTTATCATAAAAAAAGGGTGACTTTGTCGCCCCTGAAATTTGCTTCCAGGAGCTGCGGGCTACAAGCAAAAAAGGGACTGAAGGCATTCCAACCCCCCAGGTTTTTTTCCCCGATTGACCGGTTTCCCCTTCCCCTCCTCTGATGGCATCAGTAACTGGGCGTCAGAGCAAAAAAATTTATCCTCTTTGGGCCTTTTGATTTTTTAACATACCTTCTGACCCCAACCCATTTTGTCACAAAGGGTCTTTAGAAAATGGATTATCCACAGTGGTGGGTCAAGTTTACTTTTGGGGGCCCCTTGCTTCATTTTGGACATGCGATGAGCTGATGAGACTTTTTGGGGGCCGTGACTGGGAGGCAGGGGTAAGACTGCGGGATGCAGGTTGCTTTAACCACTGAAGAACAGATTGGCGACGCTGTTGTTACTGAGATTCACGGGCCCTGTCCCCAGCGTGACGGGCCCTGACGGTCCTGCAACCGACAACCCGATGGCTTCGTGTTGTCGCCAGCACTGGAAGGACACCTTCTCTCGTACCTCACCCCCATGTCCCCCCCCCCTCTTTGCTCGCTTACCACCTGCATTTCGCCCCAGTTCAAAGAAAAATTTGAGAGGGTAGGGAAGATTTTTGGAACGTCTCTTATTAAAAACGGCAAAAAAGTATTCTCAAACCCTCAAATCAAAAAAAAATTTCGATTAAATTAATCCCAAGGGCCTCTATCAACAAACCCGGACGGGCAAAAGTGAAAAAACACCTATCTGAAATGTATCGGTAATAAAAGGTATTTTTGGCACCTATCAATCACCCGTGGTGACTACAAAAAAATTGCTGGAAACAAAATTTTTAACCGCAAGGTCCCCTATCAACAAAGTTTTCTGACAAAGTTTAAAAAACACTATCTGAAAGTAACGGATAATAAAGGTATTTTTTTGGCACCTATCAAATACCTGTGGTGACTACAAAATTGCTGGATTCAAAAATTTTAAATGCAAAGGGGCTCTATCAACAAAGCTGGCCCGCCCAAAGTGAAAAAAAAAAACTATCTGAAATGTAAAGGTAATAAAAGGTATTTTTCACCTATCAATACACCTTGGTGACTACAAAATTGCTGGATTCAAATTAACTGCAAGGGGACCTCTTGAACAAAGTGCACTGGGGCAAAAATGAAAAACACGTTCGAAAAGTATAGGGTAATAAAAGTTTTTTTTGGCCCTATCAATTCACCTGTGGTGACTACAAATTTCGGGTTCAAATTTAACTACAAGGTACCCCATCAACAAGGGTGGTGGGCCAAAGTGAAAAAAACACGGATCTGAAAATTTTACGGATAATAAAAGGTATTTTGCACCTACAATTTACCCTTTTGACTAAAAAATTGCTGGATTTAAATTTAACTGCAAGGTACCTCTATCAACAAAAGGGGCTGGGCAAAAGTGAAAAAAACACGATCTAAATGTATACGGATAATAAAAGGTATTTTGGCACCATCAATTCACCTGTGTGCTACAAAATTACGGGATTCAAATTTAAAACTGCAGGTACCCTACCCCAACAAACGGGCCCTGCCCCCAAAGTGAAAAAAAACTTACTAAAATGTATACGGAAAATAAAAGAATTTTTGGCCTATCAATCCTGGGTGAACAAAATTGCGGGATTTAAATTTTAAACTGCAAGTACCTCTATCAACAAAGCTGGAGGGGAAAAAGTGAAAAAACACCTACTAAAATTATACTGATAATAAAAAGTGATTTTTTTGCACCTAACAAATAGACCTGCAGTTATAGAAAAGATCTTATCCAAATTATAAGTTCGGGTGCCAATATCCAAGTAAATTTAAAACAAAAAATTTTAATAATAAAGCTATTAAAGCAATGTCTACACTAAGCTTGTGCACAATATCCCATTTTCTTAAAGAGCTTCTCGTGTTCGCCCGTGGGCCCCCCCACCCCCCGCTTCCCCCCCGGATTTTAAGCGTAGATCCCTTTTAAAACTCACCCTAACCCCAAAATCTGCAAATTCTATCTCCTAATTTTCAAAGGATCCCCAAAAAAAAATAGAGCGTCTTGTGAACAAATAGGAAAATTTTCGCTGAGCTGTTTGCAAAGGCAGAGCGCCGCCCCTTTGCTTTAAATCTGACACACCTGATCAAAAAGGAAGGGCTGTTCTATGAAAAAGGGGTCATGTATTTTTCCAGCCAATCCAACCTACACACCCCCAGTCTGACGTCGCACACACAGCTACCCTGCTCTATTCTGTAAGCTGATTTGCGGGCCGCCAAAAGCAAAGCGCCGAAAAATGGCGCGATATTAATAATTTGCACAGATTTTAACCTAAATTTCGTGTCAAAAAAAATCCATCAACGTAAATACCGTGCCGTTTTTCAACTTTGTCGATAAAAATCGCCAACACTAACTACAAACCTAATAAACACCCTAAAAAGCCCTCTTTTGGAAAATTTTCCTCTTAAAAAATTTAAATCCATGGGTGTGGTGAGTATAATTAGCCCACAGGTGTTTCACAGATTTATTTTAGCATTAGGGTATGTCCACACAGCTGATTTAGACACGGTTTTTGGAGCTCCCAAAACAACATCTCACAACACAGCAAGTCTTCAAAATGCCCCTAATTCATTTTCTTGATCCTATGTAAAACACTTTGTCACCCCGGGACGGGTTTTTATGGAGGTTTTTTTAGGCGCTTCTTTGGAATGTTTTGGGCGCTGGAAAATCCCCAAGAATCAAGGGGAAAGCTTCAAAAACCTTCCAAAAACTGGCAAATTTTTAGACCGTTTTCAATCGTTTTTGGAGCTTTTTTTTCGCCGAGGTTTTTGCCCCTGTTATTAATTTGTAGGGGGGGAAAAAATTTTTGAAAACCCGTTCAAATCCTCTTTCCAAGACCCCCTCAGAAATGTTTCGGCGGGGTTTTTTAAAAGTGCTTTAGGCAATGAAAAATAAACCCAACCCGATCCAAATAAGTCATGTGAACATACCCTTTAGGCTGCAAAAATTAAAAATGAAACTTTTACAGCTCTTATGTAGTTTTAGCCTACAATGTTTCAATTTCACTACGAATCCTGGAAAAAAGCACCTTAAAATGTGTTATGCAATTTCTTCCAAATTCAGCATTACCCTATCTATGGCTGTAAACTACTGTTTGGGCGCATGGCAGGGCGTACAAGGGAGGGAGGCCTATGTGAATTTTGGAACACAGATGGTGGGTGCCATGTCGCATTTGCAAACCCCCAAAGGAACAGAACAGGTGAAATCTTTCAGTATTCACCTCATTTTGGATTTAGCACCCCTTACAGAACTTAGGGATCTAGTGTGCATTTTGGGCCCACAGTGCTACCACAGTTTTTTACACCATGAAAATTGAAAAAAAAAATAACAGGGATTTATTTTTCCAGCGTTCACCATGCGATATAAATGACAGGATAAGTTTACAACGATATCAATTTTATATAGTTTTTTTTATGTTTTACTACACGGGAAAACCAAAACAAAAAAGGTTTGTGAGACAATTCGTTTTTATTTCGTCATAGTCCAACAGCCATAACTTTTTTATTTTTCTGTATATGAAGCTGTATAAGGGCTTGTATTTTTATCAAAGTTTTTGGTTTGTAGGATAAACAAAATACAACAATCCTGGTACTGTTTTATTTTTTACAGTGGTCACCGTGCAGCATAAATGACATGTTAACTTTACTGAGCAAGTCAACACATTTACAGCAATACCAAATTTTCATTTTATTTTATGTTTTACTGCTTTTACACAACAAAAACACTTTTATTTAAAAAAGGAAAAAACCTCAGGACCAGATATCCGTATAATAAACTGGAGAATTTCTCTTGTTATGATATTTTGCCTTTAAACCAAAGCTCTTCTTTTAAGGATATTTTTAAAATGACTTTACTCTCATTATGTTCTACTTTCGTGTAATTGTTACTCAGGTTTGTGTATCTTTATGTTTTATATTGATACCATTTCCTTCTTATTAATGCTTATTTTACTTTCAATAAAGCTTCTTTGAATATGAAAAAAAAAAGAAAATACATTATTGCATCACCATAGTCTGACAGCCATTACTTTTTTGAGTCCACATTTTCATTGGCATCATTTTTGGGGGAACATGACTTTTTATCTCCTTTTAATCCGTTTTTTGGGATGAAGAAAATTCAACAATTCTGGTGGTAGTATTTATTTTCTTTTTACAGTGTTCACTGTGTAGTAAACGCGACATGTTAGCTTTACTCAGTGGGGCAACAAGGTTACATTGATTTCCAGTTTATATAATTTTTTTATGTTGTAGAACTTTAGCATGTTTATGTTGTAGCAGTTTTCTGGTGTACTTTCTTTCAGCCAAAAAAAAGTAAAGAACAGGTGCACCCAAACTTGGGCGATAAGTCCTTTTTAATGCACCAAAGCACTTTTTTAATGCCCCCGATTAGGGGGGCGGGGGGGTGCATTACTTTCTGAAGTAGACACATTATGATTTTTATCCAAATTTAGGCGCAGAACAGTTAGAACAACCCGAGCAAAATTAAATGTGGTCTGCATGACCTACTTGTTTTTTTTTGCATACAAAGTGCCTGTATGTATGACCTGCAGAAAACAGTTTAACATTCTGGTGCTTTACCCTACCCTAAAAAGTTTTTAAATGGTCTCAGCGCCAAATTATATATGTCCCCCCTATATTTTTTATTGTATAAAACCCCAATTTACCACACTTTATTTGCTAGTCATAACTTCTTTACTTTTCGCATATGGAGCTGTGTTTTTTTTTAGGATGAACTGTGTTTTTATTGGTGCCCCTTGCGGTTTATATGACTTTCCATTTCTTTTTTTTCATTTTAGTGCAGCAGAATAATAAAAACCATAAAATCTTCTTGTTTTTCTTTTGTTACTTTTTACAACATTCATCATGCATGTTAAAGAACATGACAGCTTTATAGGCTAGGTTGTAACGCAAGCAGCAATATCAAATATGTGTACTATTTATTTTTATCTTTTTTGGGGGCGATTGCCGTTTGCAATGGGGAAAGGGTGGTGTACGTGTTTTATTTTATTTATTTGCGTTTATGTTTTATTATTTATTTTTTTATTATTTTTTTCACTTGTCACCATAGGGGACTTGCATCAATGATCTAGTAAATATCTGCTACAATACATAGCAATACATTACTGCATTGCTACGTTGTCTATCTGTCAATCACCATGCCCGACTGTGTCCTCTGCATGATGAAATTAATGAAAGCCTGGAAGATTTTGTTAGGCTTAGGGGTCATCATGGCAGGTGATGGAGACAGAGGGAGCTCCCTCCCTCTGCCTTCCCTTAGCAGCCATGGTCATGAGGCATCTAAGGGGTTAATAGACCTCAACCATAGAAAACTCCAGTCATGGTCGATGCTGAAGAATACCCATTCCCAATCATGACATAAACTTACATCACACATAGGAAGGGGTTAATTGCTGGCATTTTTGTTGTGTTTTTCAATTGCAACATGAGCTTTAAATATGGCCCTACCCATTGGCCCCTCTGGCCTATATGTCTGGTTACTGCTTAGACCTCTATATTATGAAATTGTACTGCTCAATATTAACAGGGAGATCATTATACTGCCCTTTGCAAGTATGGATGTCGCAGAGTTTAGCTTGACCATGATATAACAGTTTTCATGTTATTTGGGCTTAGATTACATCAAAAAACAAAAAGCATGGAAAACATTGAGATAGATCATCTAAAATTCGTATTCCCTTTCCATCAGTTAGTTCACAGTGTCTTGACAGGCAAACAAATGTTCCTATTTATATTTGATGGCACATGCTAATCTGATATTTAATCTGATTAACATTAGCAATTTTGAGTTCATTGTTCATAAAATATACATTAATATCTTAATACCTATGACTCTCTGTATGCACTTGTTCTCCATATTAATATGTATGAAGCAATAACAAAATAAAGGATGAGACTAAGACAACTAAATCTATGAATATTAAAAAAAATAATTTACCTTTATTTAATGAAATGCTGACTCCCATAGTGAAAATCCATAGTGTGATCTGAAACTTCATTGTGGACACAGGCTACTGTGCACTTGTGGGGTTTCCAGATAGGAACCTCCCTCCTTCTGCACTCAAGCTAAGGCTTTATAAGAAGAAAATTGGCTTAAATCCATCTGCAGTGCAGGTGAACGGTGGAGATTAAAACCTCAGCTGTAAATTATATCAAGTTATGAAATATAAGCATGAAATCCATAAATCTATAAATATAATCTAACTGTAGAATTAGTCCGGAACTACACTGATAATCAAGATTTATATACACCAATTAGCCATAACATTAAGACCACAGGTGACAGGTGAAGCGAATAACATTGATCACCTTGTGACAATAGCTCCTGTCAAGAGGTGGAATATATTAGGCTCCAAGTAAACAGTCAGTTCTTTAAATTCATGTGTTGAAAGCAGTAAAAATAGGCAAGTGTAAGGATCTGAGTGACTTTGACAAGAGCCATATTGTGATTTCTAGACAACTGGGTCAGAACGTCTACAAAATAGCAGGTTTTGTGGTGGGATCCTAAAAAGTTAGTAACGAGTATCTACCAAAGGTAGTCCAAGGAAGGACAACTGAAGACCTGAAGCCAGAGACTGAGGCTTCAAGCCTGTGAAATCAATTGTCTGTTCTAGTAGGTTGACTTAAGTCCAAGGCCGCAACCGATGCACTGGCAAAACATTCCTGTTTGGCTGAGTCAAGTACTGCAGAGGGGGCAGAGGTGCATGTCAGGAGTAGTGTTCATCGAACTGTTTGAGAAAAGTTAAGTTCAAGTCAAACATCTCGATTTTCTCGAACTCGAACTGAACCTAACATTTTACTGATCGTTCGAGTAAATGTTTGAGTTCGCCATGGCGTTCAATGCGCCATTTTAATCGTTTTCAGTGCCTTTCTGCACTTTTGGCGGCCATCTAATCAGTGCAGAGCACAGAGAAATGTCACAAACGGCATCGCTGAGGTGTAGGGCTGTTATTTGCTGCTAAAATCACATGACCATGTTATATATATTTCACTGCATTCTGAACGCCATTTTCAGCTCACTCTCTGTACTATAACTGCTACCGCTGTACCCCCTATAACTACATCCCTGCCAGCAGAACCTCCATGTTCCCCATTGGGATGTTCTTGCAGCCACCACATATATCACACAAAGCTTGCAAGCAGAGCCGTAATTTGAAGTTCTTGGGCCCAGGTGCAAAAAGTGAAATGGGGCTCCTGCCAGTTACCATGTACCATTTCCAATACTGGTGTCTTCTTATGTGTCAAAAGGGCTTTTGGGCCCCCTCAAGATGCAGGGCCCCGTAGAAGCTGCACCTCCTATAGCTTCGCCCCTGCTTGCAAGCTGTCCTCATCTTTTCAGTTAGACATTGAAAGAAATGAAGTATTTTAGCCTTTTTTTCTGTCACGCTTAGTGCCAAATTTTCTTCTCTAAGTTGTTCCACGTATCCAGTTTACTGTTATGGATGGTAATTACAGATTCTCCTCACCTGTATAGGTATAAAAATGAACCGAATATCTTCTCCCATTGACTTTAATGGGGTTCTAAGTTCGACTCGTGCATTTTACTGTTCGCTCATCTCTAGTGATGTCTTCTCTAACTGTATTATGGTGACTTCTGATGACTGCAGAGTTTAGGGGACACCTTTGGCTCCTTACTTTTGCATCTATTCCCAGCCTCTATAACAACACTGGTAAGTTTTGACCCAAGACCAGAGGCCATAATTATTTTAGACCAAACTCCGAAATCACTACAAATCACAGGCAAGACCCTTAAATTAATATAGGCCTTGGATCGTGCTAAATAATTCAGACTACCAAATTATTCAGACCCCAGCCCTATGATTTTTTCAGACCCCAGATCAGGCTATTAAACCATTCAGGTCCTAGACCTCTAAATAATTCCAGACAATATATTTAATTAAATTCAAAGTTACAGAGTTTTTTCCATTTAACATGTAATCATGGATTGGATTTTTCCTTCCCATGTGCATAACCTTGCACTTATCTGTGTTAAACCTCATCTGCAACTTCTCTGCCCAGGCCTACAACTTATCCAGATCCCTTTGTAAAAGAAAATTATCCTCTATTGTGTTAATTATTTTACACCGTTTAAACACCATGTCTGCAGAAGAGAGCTAGTCCTCTCGAAAGCTCACTATCAAATATATTCAGTTAGCCTCTAAAAGGTATCGCCTGATTTCTTCACTCCTCTACTACTTTCTATGGCTAACATGGTACAACATTATACTACTTTCACTGAACCAGTTATTTACCCACTTGCACACATTTTCCGCCAGTACAAGCATTCTCATTTTACTTACCAGCCTTTTATATAGCACAGTATGAAATTCTTTAGAAAAATCCAGATATACTGTATGACATCCATTGTCTCACCCTCATCCAGTCAAGAACTAACTTCCTCATAGAAGCTGATGAGATTAGTTTGTCAGAACCGATCCTTCATAAACACATGCTGAAACGGAACTATGCATTTATTTTCAGTGAGACACTCCAGAATAGCATCTTATAGAAAACCTTCAATTTACCTACAGCACATATTAAAGGTGTTGTCTCACTACAAGGATTGCTTTTTATGTTAAAAATCTTGCAAAAACAAGTCACTTTGCAATATATATCCATTAACAGTGTCCTACCTATTCTGAGATATTCCCTATTATGGGCTGCATCAGCTCCTCAGGTCACTATATCTACAGACCTGTTTGATCTCTCCTGATAGGCTGCCAGCACTGGTTACTATAGCTACAGACCTGGCTTCTGCTGTAGCCTAGTAGAAGCCAGTAAACACGCCCCTGAATTCAAAATGAAACCAAGAAAACGGGACTGAGGTAAGATGAATTAATGTAGTGAGACAACCCCTGTAAACTTACCAGCCTCTAGTTTCCAGGATCACTTTTTGATGCCTTTTTGAATATTGCCACTACATTTGGTATGTGCCAATCCTTTGGTACATAATCAGTTACTAAACAGTCTATACATTTTAAAAAGAGGGGCCTGTCTATCACATTACTTAATTCCCATAGGACACGGGATCTATACCCTCAGGACTGATGACTTGTCTATTTGTGGTATGTCTTCTTGAGGCGGAGCTGCACTTCTTCCTGAGTTAGATAGGAAACATTTAAGTTAGAGTTTAACTTATCCCTCTGCCCATCAACAGGAATTTATTTTCCTCAATATATAGGGGGAACATTTTTTCAATAGGTTTGCATGCTCCTCATCACATTCTACAATACCTCTCACTACTTTCATTTTTAATCTTTTTCCTATTTATATAGTTAAAACATATTTTGGGGTAAACATTCCTCTCTTTAGCAATGCGCCTTTCTGTCTCCAGCTTTGCTGTCTTTATCATTATTTGCATATTTTATTTAGTTTTTTAGTGCCTCCTCACTGTCCTCCTGTTTAAGTAGCTTAAATGCTTTTGTTTTGTTATTTATCTCCTCCTTTACATCTCTGTTGGTCCACATTGCCTTTTTCCTGTTTCTAATCACTTTATTTCCATAAGGTATGTACCTCACAAATTGAGTGTTTAAGAGGTTTTTAAAAATCTCCCATTTATTATCAGTTCTGTTTTTTTTCAAAACCATGTCCCAATCAATGCGGTTTAGGGCCTCTCTAAGCAGAATAAAATTAACCTTCCTGGAATTCAATGTTTTTGTGGCTCCTCGACAAAAACGCTATTGAAGGATAAGTCGAAATTTATTATACTGTGGTAACTATTTCCCAGGTGCCCCCAAACTTGAACCTTACTCTGTCAATTCTGTTAGTCAATATTAAGTCCAGAAGTTCCTTCCCACTAGTGGGCTCCTGCACCAATTGGGAAATTTAACTATCTCTAATCATTGACAAAAACATATTTCCTTTATGAGAGCCACAGGTTTCAGCTTCCCAATATATGTCTAGGTAGATAAAGTCACCCATAATAACCTACTCATTATGATTAGCCACCTCATCTATTTGTCTGAGTAGTACATAATGTCAATATTAAGTCCAGAAGGGCCTTCCCACTAGTTGGCTCCTGCACCAATTAGGAAATGTAACTATCTCTAATCATTGACAAAAACATATTTCCTTTATGAGAGCCACAGGTTTCAGCTTCCCAATTTATGTCTGGGTAGATAAAATCACCCATAATAACCAACTCATTATGATTAGCCACCTCATCTATTTGTAGTACATTATGTTATTTTTTTTTACTAATTTTCTAAACAAAAGGAAAAAGATAAAGGCCCTCTGATAAAGAAAGGAACTGGTAATATAGGTTCCTGAAAAAATTTATGGCAACCCTGCTGGCAACCATGCTACATCCTAATGCTGTACTACATAATTACACAGCAAAGTGGCTCCCAGAGCTAAAGAAAAGCACTGCAGTATAAAAAGTACAGGCCATCGGCCCTTATCAATTGGATTCATGCAATAGATAATGACCAATTATAATTAGTTTTTAGTATTGCCCTATTGCCTCATGCTAAATGTCACCAGTTCCTGACCACTGGCTTAATGACTATCCCACAGCAATCTGCCTCATTGTAGAGACTACCATTCTTGGGCTTGTATTTATCAGACCTTGTTCCTAAAAATAAACAAGAAAACCCTTTCACATGTGTGATCATCACTAGGACAGTGATTTAATTTTTGTAACCACAAGGTGCAAACAGTGATCCTAAAACCTCTATCATTGCTATCACAATCATTCAACCTCTGTTGTTATTTAGGTTAATTTGAAAAAAAAAAAAATAAGCAGTTAAACAAGAACAAATTAAAAAGCTCAATAAAACAAAAATAAAAGGTGGTTTAACAAAAAGCCAATTTTAATAAGTAATGAATTCTCAAAATTATTAAACCCCTTCATAGCAGCCGTTTTAGGTACTTATAAGCGTATTTTTTGCTGTTATGACCTGCTGATAACATAGCCTGACACCAGCTCCAGGAAGATAGCCCATAACTCATGGATAATGACCTACAGATTACTAATATGCTTGAGTTTGAGTGCTGCAACTCCCTTCTTCAAATGCCACCAAAGACTGTCTATGGATTTCAAGTTAAGCGACTAAGATACTCACTGCAGAAGCTTCCAGGACTGGCAGATGGGCCTTTACAGTATTGACAAAAATGTACACTAAGAACCTCAAATTTTTATGTGTTTAAAAGTAGCAGAAATGCTTTTCCCAAAATATCCTATGTTCCCTTTGACCGTATTTTAGTGCTTGTAGAATACTGCTGATATTGAGTTGTGCTTGCTATTTTGCTTCCACACTAGCCTGCATACTAATATATCTAAAAAAACAAAATGGACATTCAGACAAAAATTTGTTTTTAGACTGTTTGCATGGGGGAGTGGCTGAACCCCATTTTGGTTTTGTACTCCGCCCATCTGCACAAGTTTTTTTAATCAGAGCAGTTTATAGTTGGAATCTGCTCTCTGTAAAATGTGGATTTCTGAACAGACACCAAGAGAGGTAACATATTAGAGTAGGTTCCCATCTGTATTGAGGTCGCCTTGCCGTGGCAGATGGGCCTTTATAGTTCCCTTTGACTGTATTTTTTTTTTGTGCTTGTAGAGTGCTGCTAATATTGTATTGTGTTTGCATTGAATTTTGCTGCCACACCAGCATGCACCTATACTCATTTTTAAAAAAAAATAATTTTGAATGTGCAGACCAAATTTTGTTTTTAGAAGAGTCCTGTGTGTGTGCCAAGGACAGCTAGAATAACAAACAAATCTGTACTGGAAGAGATCAAAGCTGAAATTTCTTTGGAGGCCCAGATGACAAGTCAAATGACTCTCATGCTTTGGAAGGAAAGGGTCTTTAGAAAAAACATTATGCTCTGCAAGGTAGAAACTCAATGAAAAAGAGGAAGGGCAGCAATGAGCTGGATTAAACACGAAACAAAAACATATGGAGGCCGAACTCTCTGTAGCTAGCTGAGTAACTGAAAAATGTTTATAACAACTATCCACGGAGTCAATATAAGTTGAAATCGACTCATTGGCACCTGATCATCATTAAATACTAAGCTATATGGTGGTTAGACAGGATCTGTAGGTATGGTAAATGTAAAGATTTGCAATATATATGTTTTTAATTTTCTATCATAGCACATGTATTAGGCTTCTATTTTTTTTTCATTTGCCCAAAGAGCATCAACATATTCTTGTAATATAAGAATATAAACTTCTAATCTACAGTTTGTATTTTTACATATGTCTACACTAGAGTTGCAACCAACTTTGAGTTGGGTTAAAATCAATCTTAACCCGAATCCGAGAGATCTGGTTCGGTTGGACCCAAATAAATTTTTGGTGAAAAATTGCAAGAAAATTGACCAGAACCCTAATTTGTCGCAATTTATATCAGAGCAGGAGAACCACAGGACCAAAGGTGACACAGTAAGATAAACCCTGAAGACCAGTTTAAAAACCTGAACCCCAACATTAGAGTTATTGTTACATTCAGGATTTGGGCTAGGTTTAGGGCCCAATTAAAAAAAATTGGATTTGGGACATGAATTTTTAAAAAAATTCATTTAAAATGGTGTTAAATCGAGTAGGACAGATTTGACCAACACAATTCTATGCCATATTTTCTTAGATTTTGATTGTCGAGCCTCTTTAAAAGCTTCTCTGTAGAGTAACCTGGTATTAAAATAAAAAAGAAAGCAATTAAGGGTTAAATAGTAGAGGTCTGTAATGAAGTCACGGTGACCAAACAAAAGAGACTAGCAGTACACTAGACATGTCTTTCTTCTCACTGAGGCTTGTTCCATAAAGTTATAAAATAATGACTATTGTGTCTTAACAATAGAAATGGTCAGCAATATTTACATACTGCAGAGACTGTAACGGCCTGTCAAGAACACGGACCTTCTGAACTGTGCCAGTGTCTAATGAAGCTCTATATTGTCTTCTCAACATCTAATATCTTCACATTAATCACATTTTTTTTTTTTAATGGTATTAGTATTGTTGACTGTGAAATGTGTGTTTAGTCTGACTGCAGACTGTCTTCGGATATTTCTTTTATGCTGTTAATTTATCTTTTAGGTCCTGGCTGTAGCCAATCACATGACCACTGTGGCCTGTGATTGGCTGCACCTGACACGTGAATGATGAATGTTCTCAGCTCTAGCCAGGTGACTGGGATGGCCGATGTGGGACCACCCAAAAGGTAAGTACTCTTCTTGTCTTCTATTTTTCATCATGCCCTGATGAGACAGACAGGACATGAACATGGGGGTATGGATTTTTATGTAGGTTAAATCAAGGATGTAGTGTCACCTTAGTAGCTATCCTGAATTCAAATTAAGTTTGGATAGAATGTGTGGCATAGGTTTTTGTTTTCTTTTTGTTTCCTTAACAAAAAAGTATCACTATGTATTATATTGATTAGCCATAACAGTAAAGAGTTTTTCCACTTAATAATGTTTTTATAATGTCTTTATTTTTTATGTGTATAATATATATGTATATATGTATTTATTATATATAACAGAACATCATACAATTTTCTAATATACATATAATAAAAATTATGTTCCTATACCGCTTGCATACCAGTGCAGTAGGCTCTTATCTAGAAAATAAATGGTAAAGCCCACGTTTCTGTTTATAGTAATGGCTTCCATGAAATACCAGTGATATGTGGCATTGTCTTTCTGAAGGATCTCATCTGCCTTGGGGAAGAGAATCAGCATGTATGGGAGTATGCAATTCCCAATAATAGAGTCATACCTAAATGGGTGTAGAGTGTCTTCCACATGGTTGAGTGGGTCCAGAGAATACCACAAAAAACATTCAACAACTTGTGTTCCTCTGGCAATATTTGCAGCCTGATACTTCCTGCCTGACATGTCAACATTCATCTATGCAATGAAGCTGAAAATGTGGAGAAGGCAACCCTTTGAAGAATTTTTCTCCCTCTGGTTTATTTTGGCAGTTAACTGCTCCACCTATGTGTACCTTCATAGCTGACGGTCACCTCTCACATGGCAATATGTAAGATAAAATAATGAAAAAACACACACATGCAAAATAAAATTTTATTAAAATTAATACCAACAGCCTAAATTGCTACTTTTAGCCCTGACTTTACCCCGATGATCCTAAAATTTCATATCACCTATATAAAAATATCCGTTATGAAAAGTGACACAATTAATAATTTCTGCATCATTTTGCTGTTAAAAAAAATAAAATAGAAAAATTTGAGAAACAGCCTTTTTTACTATTTTCCCTAATATTATAAAAAACTAACCTAAAAATTACATATACATAAATCCTAACATGTGAAAAAATGTGAAAAAACTAGTTAAATAACCAAGTGCAAGAAAGCGTTAGGCTATGTTCACACAGAGTATTTTCACACTTATTTCGTGGTGTATTTTACACCCAAAAACTCTCCAAAATAAGTTTCAAACAACGTTCTAAACACCTCTCATTGTCATTGATTCCAATGTAAAATATGTGCTGTCATTCACACAATTTTACAAGAGTTGAGGCAATTTTACAAAAGTTGAGGCAATTTTATTCATGTAAATTAAAGTGCCTTGTCAATTCATAAGTCTTTTACATGAGTTAAATCTCAATAGGAAAAATAGGGGTCACATTCTCAACCTGGAAACGCTTAAAAAGACACTTCACACTATGTGGAGCTTTATTTGAGGAGTTTCCACTCCAGCACAACCTGTAGCTCTGTACTCACTGACAGAAGTGCTGAGTTAGAGTAGGGTTAGAGTAATATATATAGTGAAGGATATATTTATTTGATCCCTTGCTGATTGTGTAAGTTTGCCCACTGACAAAGACATGAACAGTCTATAATTTTAAGGGTAGGTTAATTTTAACATTGAGAGATAGAATATCAAAAATAAAATCTAGAAAATCACATTGTATAAATTATATAAATTTATTTGCATTTTGCTGAGAGAAGTAAGTATTTGAGCCCCTACCAACCATTAATAGTTCTGGCTCTGATAGACGAGTTAGACGCTCCTAATTAACTCGTTACCTGCAATAAAGATAGCGTTCTTAAATAGTCACCTTTATAAAAGACTCCTGTCCACAGACTCAACTAATTAGTCAGACTCTAACCTAAACAATATGGGTAAGACCAACTAGCTTTCAAAGGATGTCAGGGACAAGATCATAGATCTGCACAAAGCTGGAATGGGCTACAACACCATTAGTTAGACACTGGGTGACAAGAAGACAACTGTTGGTGCAATAGTAAGAAAATGGAAGAAATACAAAATGACTATCAATCGACATCGATCTGGGGCACCATGCAAAATCTCACCTTGTGGGGTATCCTTTATCATGAGGAAGGTGAGAGATCAGTCTAAAATTACACGGGAGGAACTTGTTAAAGATCTCAAGGCAGCTGGGACCACAGTCACCAAGAGAACCATTGGTAACACATTAATGGTTTAAAATCCTACAGTGCCCGCAAGGTCCACCTTCTCAAGAAGGCACATGCACATGCCCGTCTGAAGGTTGCCAATGAACACCTTTATTATTCTGTGAGTGATTGGGAGAAGGTGCTGTGCTGGCCGTGTTTGGAGGAAGAGAAATGCTGCCTATGACCCAAAGAACACCATCCCCACTGTCAAGCATGGAGGTGGAAAAATTATGTTTTGGGGGTGTTTCTCTGTTTAGGGCACAGGACTACTTCACTGCATCAATGTGAAAATGGATGGAACCATATACCGTAAAATCCTGAGTGACAACCTCCTTCCTTCCGCCAGGACATTAAAAATAGGTTGTGGTTGGGTCTTCTAGCAAGAAAATGACCCAAGACATACAGCCAAGGCAATAAGGCAGTGGCTCAAAAAGAAGCACATTTAGGTCATGGAGTGGCTCAGCCTTTATCCCATAGAAAACTTATGGAGGGAATTGAAGCTCCGTGTTGCCAAGCGACAGCCTCAAAATCTTAATGATTTAGAGAGGATCTGCAAAGAGGACTGGACCAAAATTCATCCTGACATGTGCGCAAACTTTATCATCAGCTACAAAAAACATCTGACTGCTGTGCTTGTCAACAAGGGTCTTTTCACCAAGTATTAAGTCTTGTTTGCCAGAGGGATAAAAATTCTTGTTTCTCACTGCAAAATGCAAATAAATTTATATAATTTATATAATGTGATTTTCTGGATTTTATTTTTGATATTCTATCTCTCAATGTTAAAATTAACTTACCCTTGAAATTATAGACTGTTCATGTCTTTGTCAGTGGGCAAACTTACACAAACAGCAAGGGATCAAATAATTATTTCTAGTGTTGAGCGATTATTATCGACAAAGTTGAAATCGGCACAGTTTTTATTTGTTTTCGAAATTTTTAGATCATGCGATAATTTAGGTTAAAATCGGGTGCATCATATATTAAGATCGCGCCATTTTGGGCACTTCCTGTCATTTTGGCGGCCAGCAAATCAGCTTACAGAATAAGCTGGGTGAGATGTTGTTTCGACGTCAAAGACTGGGATGTGTATGGTTTGCGATTGGGTGGAAAAATCACATGACCTCGTTTTACATAGAACAGCGGTTTTTTGTTCAGCCTCAGTGTTCTCAGCGTCTCAGAGCAGAAGGGCGTACGCTCTGCTTGTGTCCAAACAGCTCAGCGAAATTAACTATTTTTCACAGAGAAAGCTCTACTGTTAGCTGTGATCCTTACAACTTTGTTAGATTAAAAGATTGGAAGAATTTTTTGTAGTTAGGAGAGAATTTTTAAAGGGGCATCTACCGCTGTAAGTCACGGGAAAGGGGGCGAGGGGGGTCCCCGCAGGCGAAACACAGACAAGCTCATAAAAGAATACTGGATAAAGTTCACCAGACTTAGTGTAGACTTGCACCCGCAATAGCTTTATTATTAACAGTTTTTTATTGAAATATTTCCCGGATATTGGGCAGCCTGAACTTATATTAGGATACAATCTTTTCTAGTAACTGCAGGTCTCTTTGTTAGGTGCAAAACTCCACTTTAATTATCAGTATACATTTCAGATAGGTGTTCATTTTCAATTTTGCCCATTCCACCTTTGTTCATATATCCACCTTGCAGTTAAATTTGAATCCAACAATTCTGTAGTTACCACAGGTGAATTGATAGGTGCCAAAAAATACCTTTTATTATCCGAATACATTACAGATATGTTTTTTTTGCATTTTTCCCCCAGCCCAGTTTTGTTGAAGACCCAAATTGCATTTAAAATTTTTGAATCCGCAATTGTGTTTACCCAAGTAATTGATAGGTGCCAAAAAATCCCTTTTTTTTACCCGAATAATTACAATACCTTTTTTTTTTTACGGGCCACTACACTTTGTTATTAGGCCCTTGCAAAAATGGAATCGCAATTTTTTAGTCACCCATAAAATTAAAGGTCCAAAAAATACCTTTATTATCCTAATAAATTTCAGATAGTTTTTTTGACTTTGGGCACTACAGCTTTGTTCATTGAGGCCCCTTTGCACTTAAAATGTAATCAGCAATTTTGTAGTCCCACAGGTGAATTGAAAGGGCCCCCAAAAATCCCCTTGTATTATCCCAATAATTTCAGATACTGTTTTTTTTCCCTTTTGGGGAGGCCCGCTTTTTGTAGACCCCACTTTGCAGTTAAATTTGAATAAGAATTTTGTATCATACAGGGTTGATAGGTGCCCAAAAAATACCTTTTTTTTTCCATAACATTTCAGACAGGTGTTTTTTTTCACTTTTGGTCAGTCAAGCTTTGTTGATAGATCTACTTTGCAGTTAAATATGAATACAGCAATTTTGTAGTCACCACAGGTGAATTGATAGGTGCCAAAAATACCGTTTATTATCCGTATACATTTCAGACAGGTGTTTTTTGCAAGATCTTTAACATAGCTAGCAATCCCTGTATTGAGACAACCCATTTAATACAATTAAAAAAAGGAGAAACAAAGACATGGTGGGATTCCATCCTATTTTAAAAATGTGTTTTCTAGAATTAAACTACTAAAAAACTTGCATGTACAAAATAGCTGGTAAAAAAATTCCTCTGAATTGTACGAGGGAGGTACAGGAAAACTTGACCAGATGTAGGTTATTCAGAGGACATGGAGTATGGAGCATGGACAGAGAACAAAGTACAGAGACAATTTCCTCCAGCACGTTGAGTAAAATGGAAAAAAGAATGGCAAGAAAAGGGCACTGGGTGGAACAGGAGCGTTAACCACCAGTATTTCCAAGTGAAGCTCAATTGGTCCGCACTAATACGAAGGGGCAAGCGCTACCCAGGACAAGGACAGTATATGTCCAGTTGAAACTAAAATGGTGGTTGAAAGACTCCTTTTTCTGGCACTTTTTAATCTGTGGGTCATGCAGGTTTGGGGCTCATGCTGTGCCCAGGACAGGGATAGTCTATGCCAGTGAAACTAAAATGGTGGTTCAAAGACTCCTTTTCCGGCACTTTTTATCTGGGGTCATGCAGGTTTGGGGCTCATGCTGTGGCCAGGACAGGTATAGTCAATGTCCAGTGAAATAAAATGGTGGTTGAAAGACTCCTTTTCTGGCACTTATTATCTGTGGGTCAGACAGGTTTAATGGTCATTCTGCGGTACAGGACAGATATAGTCAATGTCCAGTGAAACTAAAATGGTGGTTGAAAGACTCCTTTTCCCGGCACTTTTGAATCCGGGGGTCATGCAGGTTTGGGGCTCATGCTGTGGCCCAGGACAGGTTTAGTCAATGTCCAGTTCAACTAAAATGGTAGTTGAAAGACTCCGTTTTCCGGCACTTTTAAATCTGGGGGACATGCCGGTTTGGGGCTCATGCTGCATTCCAGGACAGGGATATTCAATGTCCAGATCAAGTAAAAAGATGGTTCAAATCATACAGCCTTCTGGCACTTTTTAATGTGTTGGTGATGCAGGTTTAAGGGTCATGCTGTGGTACAAGACAGGGATAGTGAATGGTGTGTGATTTTTTTTCTTTGGCTTTTATAACCTAAATGTGTTGCCTAAGATGTAGCATGTATCAATTTGACTGTTGTGGATGTTTATTCCAGCTTCCCCACCCCTGTTTGGGTGTAAGAATGAAGGTGTTGTTGCTCTCCCATAGACTTTAATGGTCATCGATCATAATCTACTATCGACTATCTTGTCGATGATGGTCAACTATCGACCATCGACCGATGTCGATGGCCAACGTAATCGCTCAACACTAATTATTTCCTTCACTGTATACATATATATACATACATAAACAATCATTTAACAATTTTATTCTGCACTGTGTTATTTAATACAAGTATTTTTGTATTGTTCCCGACTTTTGATCTCCCCAGCCTCCAGGCTGTGTATCCTCGTTCTTTTAGTCTTTAGTAATTTTTTGGCATTCTTTATCAAAATCCTCTTGTTAGATAGCTAAGAGAGTGTGCTTCAGGTGGTTCATAATACAGTATTGCCCAATACTGGCTTTCTATTTAGGGTATGTTCACATGGTGTATTGCAGCGCATACAGTATGCGGCGCAATACGCCAGATGTTTGAGAAGTATGTGCTGACCAGCAAATGAACATAAGTTTAAGTCCTAGGGATCATGCGAACTCTAAAACAGATTTTGAACGATCACTGAGGGAAATGAACTGTATATTACAGCTGACATCCCGCATCCCAGAGATTACTGGGGAGAGTGGGGGGGGGAATTACCCCTTAGTTGCCGCAATTACAGCTGTCTCCGTCAATAAAATTGCAGCTGACGGTGGCTTACCTGACAGCCCAGGAGCCTGAGAAAGACTCCTGGGCTGCCTGTGACATCACAGTGACTGGCCATAGCCGGGCATAGTGATTGATAGTCTCCATGGCATACAAAGCAGGAATTCTATGTATTGTTATACATTGTATCAGTGATGTGAAGATCACTAATACAAGACAAATATGAATAAAATTGAAAACATTTTTAAAAAGTAAAAAAAATTGGAAAAAAGATTAAAACACAAACAAAAAATATAATAAAAATATGGTACCACTGTTTTCTCCTTTACAAACATCCGTCACCCCCAAAAAGATCAAAAATAAATAAAGTACACATATATGTATGTCCACATGCGTAATGATCTACACTATAAATTTGTCATGTTACTTAACCTGTATGGTGAAAAACATAAAAAAACAAAATGAAACTTTCACAGAATTGCGATTTTCGTTTAACCTGCAGCACATAAAATGGAATAAAAAGCGATCAAAAACTCATATGAATACCAAAGTGGTAACAATGAAAATGTTAGTTCATCCTGCAAAAAAGGATTAGTGGTGAGCGAACAGTAAAATGTTCGAGTTCAAGTCGAACTTTGGGGTGTTCGGTTATAGGTCCAAGTTGAACTCGAACTCCATTAAAGTCAATGGGGGAAGATGTTCGGGTTAATTTATATAGCTATACAGGTGAGGAGAAGCTGCAATTATCATCCATAACAGTAAACTGGATACGTGGAACAACTTAGTGAAGAAAATTTGGCTCTGGGAGTGACAGAAAAAAAATTGAGAGGCTAAAATACCTAATTATTTTCAATGGCTAACTGAAAAGATGGGGACAGCTTGCAAGCAGGGGCATAGCTATAGGATGTGCAAGGGTAGCAGCTGTTACGGGACCCTACACTGCACGGCGAATGCTGTAAAATTTAAACTCAAAAAAAAACAATGACCGAACTGCGATTTTCCCCCAATTGTAATACCTCAAAGCTAAAAAAAAACTATGGAACACCTGTGCATCCAAAATGCACAGTACACACCTAGATGAGATCCCTGATGGGTGTTGAATCCAAAATGGGGCGACTTCTGGAAGGTTTCGCCCGTTTGCTACTTTGGGGGCTTTGCAAATGCGACATGGCCCACCAAAATCTGCGTTCCAAAAGCCAAATAGCGCTCCCTCATTATACGCCCCTGCCCTGCGCCAAACAGCAGTTTACACCCACATGTAGGGTATTGCTGAACTTGGAAGAAATTGCTTCACAAAATTTTTTGGGTTCTTTTTTCCAGGATTCCTTGTATATATAAAACATTTTAAGCTAAAATTGCAGATTATGAAAAAAATTTTTTTTAATTTTTTACGGCCCCTTTTGCTAAAAAAATTTTGTGAATCACCTGTGGGGTCTATATACTCAAAGCACCCCTGGATATATTCATTAAGGGGTTTTAGTTTCCAATATGCAGCTATTTAGGGTGTTTATTAAGTTTAGCACTTAGGGTGTCCCCAAACTGAAATGGCGCCTAAATAAAAAGTTATTGAAAATGAGCCCCAGAGTATGTAGGTGCTCCTCCTATTCTGGGGCTTATGGGGGAGCCAAATAATGCAACTAGGGCCAACATATGGGATATCTCTAAAAATGGAAAACCTGGGGGAATTGATATTAGTTGCATTTACCTGGTCACATTTACCCTATTCCAGTGAATAATGGATAAATATTGAAAATCTGCAAAAAAAGTGAAATTTAGAAAATTTCACCTCCACTTTGCTTTAATTTCTGTGAAAATATCGAAAAGGGTTATCAAACTTCCTAAATAGTGTTGTAAATACGTTAGGGGTCTAGTTTCTCAGATGGCATCACTTATGGGGGTATCTAACATGCAGGCCCTCAAAGCCACGTCAGAATGGAGTGGTCCCTAAAAAAATGTATATCGCAAATTTCTTGAAAATGTGAGAAATTACTACTAAATTTCTAAGCCTCTAATGTCGTAAGAAAAAAAAGACATTTAAAAAAAATTTTGCCAACCTTAGGGACATATGGTAGATGCTAGTTATAAACTATTTTGTGGTGAATAATTATCTGTCTTGCACGCAGAAATTTTGCAACTTTCAAAATCGCAAATTTTTCAATATTTCCATGAAATTTTGATATTTTTCACAAACAAACAAGGATTGTATGGATAAAAATTTCTTACTAACTTAAGGCACAATGTGTCACGAGAAAACAATCTCTGAATCACATGAATAGGTAAAAGTGTCAAAAATTTATTCTCAAATAAATTGACACATGTCAGATTTCAAAAATAGGGCTGTGTCAGGAAGGTCAAAACAGGCTGGGTCCTTAAGGAGTTAATGTGTGAAAGAGATTGAATCTGGAGCTTGGTGAGTAATTCAATCCTTTCTTCTAGCACTTGTAATTGATTGTGAGGATTGTTGGATAAAGGACTACTATACTGTAATTGTTTTTGGCCGTTATACTTTCTTTGTGATAAAATATCTCTTCACGTTTGTGTTTCTAGGTCATCGTTTTTTGACTGCGTTGTTGAAGAAAAAGCCCTTTAAAA
>JAODAL010042609.1:0-34631 GCA_025379985.1 Phyllomedusa bahiana | reverse complement strand
GGCTTCTCAAAAGGGGCTGCGGGCCTTGTGCCAGCCTTTTTACCTTGCCCCTCTTTTGGCATATACTAAAAAATTTGGAAATAGCGGTTTCCCTTGTGGCCAAACAGTAAAATACAAAAAAAACTTTTGGGGAAAGGGGGGGGGTTTTTCCCCAAAAACGTTGCATTCGTGCAGCTTGGGCCCAGTTGTCCATGCTACCTTGTCAACCAAAAACGCCATGCGCCCCCTTAAAGGTTTTCCTTTTGAATGGATACGTGAGGGTTTCTATTGTTTTGGATGATCGCTACGGCATAAGTTTTAAAACCTATGTTGGTTGGCTTTTAAATGTAGGGTGTACAAATTTAAAGGAAATATTGTTACTTTAAAATTACTGGGTCTGGGATTTCTATTGAATTTTATGAACGGGGGGAAAAAATAAAGGGTGGATTTCCAGAAAGTCCCAAATGGGCCGTACCATATTGTAAAGCGGTAATTAAACCGTTTGAATACAAAAAAAAACTTTTTCACAACTGTAATGCATGGGTTTTTTACAGGGAAAAAGCACATTTGATGCTGGCCCCCCTATCCCACTTGTTGATGGCCGCCGCCCCGGGAAAAGCAAGTGCAGGTTTCCCCCCTCACACCCCCAGAACCCCGGTTTTTTAATGGGGGTTAGAGAGGGGTGGGGGGGGTCTCAAATGATCCTGCAGTATTTCTGCACGTCCTGATTTTTAAAAGATTTGGTTTAGTTCCCCAAAAGGGTTTAGTTAAAGCCGTTTTCGGGCCCTAAGCTGGGCTCTCCCCAAGGGTGCATTTTTCAAATCCCCAGTCGGGCCACGCCCCAGGATTGTCCTTTTTCATAAATCCTGTTTCCAAAAAAAAAGTTTTAAAGGCGTTTAAAAAAACCATGTCCCCCAAAAAAGGGGTTTAAAAACGTAAACTCCCCCCGAAAAAAACAAAACCCCCTACACAGCCCCATACCAGAAAAAAAAAAAAGTTAGGGCTCACAAAATAAAAATGAAAAGCTTTGTTTTCTCTCTTAAATAAGAGTGCTTTATTGTACAAAAACAGTAATACATAAAAATGCAAATTTGGTATTTCTGCAATAGTATCGACCTCCTGAGTACAATTAACATGTCATTTACACCAAATGGTGACTGCTGTAAACATTTTTTTTTTTTTAAAACTCCACACGGATTGCTGTATTTTGTTCATCTCACCTCACAAAAACTTTTGTTTAAAAAGGTTTCAAATGCCCCCCGTTTTATATTTGAAAATGAAATACCCAATTCACCCCGAAAAAAAAATTAATTTTACACCATTTTGATTTTTTTTTTTAATGGTTTTTAAAATGTGTAATAAGTAGGTAATTTGCAGCAAAATTCACAACAAGGAAAACCCAAAACAATTTTGCGACCATTCTGTGTCATAAATTGACATGATACATATCTACAACCCCGCACCGCTGGTAATTTCTGTGCAGAAAATTTGCCCAACATGTGGATGAGATCTATTCAAGTCATACAGTATGCTACTATTGTTTCTTGCGAAGGACTTTTAGTCCAAAAATACAGACTGCAAATCTTCAGCTTTTCTGCTATTTCTTTATTTAGTCTTGGAAAAAGGGCATGGGTTTTTAGCGGACAGTAAGCTTTTAATTTTTGTAGCCAAATTTTAGGCGCTGCTGCCAAGGGAAATTGGTTTATGGAGTGTATTTAAAATCCCTTAAAAACGAACCTTTTTTTTCCATTTTGGGGTCGGGAAGGGGAAATTTTTTTCCCCTTAAAAAGATAACAATTGGGTTTACCCCAATGGGGGGGTTTTTTTCCCTTTTATGTATGGATCAAGACTAGAGATGAGCGAATTTCTCAAAAATTCAATTAGGCTGATTCGGCAAATTTTTCCCATAAATTTGTTTTGTTCCCCAAATTTTTATGAGGGGCAAATCTTTTTAAAAACAGTATTTGCTGGTGCAGAGAGCCTGATGGTGTTGCCCGAACATTGTGCCATGTAGAAATATGCATAAGGGGGGCGTGGGTTTTGGGATTGAAAAAAATTTCTGGGGTTGTAGTTTTTACATGCAAAAGCCCGCTCTTAGAAGCTTCCACTTCACTTTCTGGGCAGTTTCGTGGGGCAAAATGACCAAAAAAAATGAAGTGGGGGAAAGCCCGCCTGACAGGGTAAAGTCAGGGACCAGCTAGAAAAAACTGAACTGAGGGCCCAAAATTCCCCCTTAGTTTTCAAAAAACCCCACTATTTTACACGGGATCAGATTTTTGAAAAGAACCTGGGTTTTGTTAAAAAGTTAAAAACATGTAGAGCCCCTCACACCCCTGAAAGAATGAAAAGGGTGCGGCAGAAATTTTTTCGTTCTGTATGATCATTTGCCCTTCCTTTGATTCGTCGTGTTGCTTTCAATTGGCAATAATCCATCAGTATTGCAAAAGCCAAAAAAGAAACAGGATTGACCCAAAACAGAGTGAAAGAAAAGGGGAATATTTAATGTATTCTGTTTTTTTTATCCACGCCGCTTTTGGATCCTAATCATAAACAACCCTAAAGGCAAAAAAGGGCCAGTCATATGGCCTTACAAACTTCTCTGAAGAAAACAATTGGTTGTGTTTGTCCTTTCCATTCCCCTGACAGATTAAAAAAAGGGGGGAAAACCAAACATAGTGGCAATGTCATGGTAGGGGGAAAACATTAAAACCACAGGGGGGTGGGTAAGAAAATTGGTCGTTGGGCGCAAATTAATAGCCCAAAAATTGGACAATGACAGAGGTGGAGGTTGCGGCAACATGAGTAGGCCACGAGTGCACAATGACAGATTCGAAAAAGGGGGAGCGCTGAGTAGGCCACAGATTGGGAAAATTTCCAAAACGTGGAGGGGCCCGGGAGCGGGACAGGGCCCGAGGTGGGACAGTGTCTTATTTTTGAGGTGGTGGCAATAGGTAACTTAATGAGGAGGTGGGGACAGCGCAGCATCAAAACCAGAGAAAGTTTTGGGGAAAATCTTGGAGGTTGACGCAGCAGCAAAAGTGAGGGTCCCGATGGTGAGGTGGGAGCACATCTGAAAGGGTACAGATGGCCCCGGAAGGTTTGGGGAGGGGGGGGAAATACCAGTCCCTGGTAAAGTGGTGGGTGGTAGAAGGAGCAGCTGGCACAGTTTTTGTGGCTCAGAGGTTGGGAGCACAGAAAAGTGTGGGCAAGTAGCCAGAAGAATCCAATCATTTGTCAAAGTTTGGGGGAGGCGGCTGGATGATCTAATCTGATGCATCAGCATTGGTGTGTGGAAATCCTGGCTGATCCCAGCCTGATTCATCTTGACAAAGGTGAAACTCTCCCATTTCTGGTGGAAAGTGATTTGAATAAAAACAAACTTGTTTAATGTAGAGTGTGTATATGACAAATACACAACTGAAATCAAAGGTGTTTAAACCTTATAAGTAAAAAAAAGTATCTATTTTGGCCCCGAAAACAAAAAACCCCCAAAATAATAACCTGCCTGAAAGGGAAATTTTTGGGGTGTATGTGAAAAAAAACCCACAAGCTGTATTTCAAGGGTTTTATTTAACAAAAAAAGTTAAACAAATTTGGGGGTTTTCAAACCCCAGAGAAAAATTTATCCCAAAAAAAATAACCTACATTAGTGGGAGGGTTATTTAAATAGGGCAAAAACAAAAACCGAGTTTTAAACGGTTTTTTTAAACCTTGAAATTTAAGAAAGCATCTCTTTGGCACAGAAACAATATCCCAAAATAAAAACCCTTTCCTTTAAAATGGAGATGTTTGTATAGACAAAAACACAACTGAAATTTAAAAAGTGTTTTTTTTTAGAAAAAATAAGGGGAAAAAAAAAAATTTACTGTTTGGCCCAGAGAACATACCCCAAAATAATAACCTCCCTGTATTTGGAGATGTGTTTATATGAAAAAAACACAACTGTTTTTAAAAAAGGGTGTTTCACCCCTTTCTAAGTAAAAAAAAGTAACCCCCTTTGGGGCGCAGAAAACAAATCCTAAAAAAAAACCGCCTGAAAATGGAGATGTGTGAATTTTGAGAAATACACCCCCTGTTTTTTTCCCCAAAATATAAAACCACAAAAATAAAAAAGAAACCTGGCCAGACAAACCCAAAAATAAAAAAACTTGGTTAAAAGAAAAAGGTGTGTAATATGACCACCCCCACACCCCACACTGGTAGTTGAAAGGTTTTCACCTCAGTAACCCAAAAAATTTGGAAGTTTTTGGGCACAGAGGGCAACCCAAAGTGCTGCTGCAGAGAAAACCCGGTACATAAAGAAAACACAGTGGCAAAGTGGCAGAAAGTAAAAAATTGCGGGGTTCTATTTAAAGGGCCCCTGACATCACAAGAAGGGGGGGGGGGGAGGGGGGGTTTTTCCCTGGGGGCTTGATTTGGTTTGCATGTCATGGCATTGAGGGCTTTCCCTTTTTTTTTTCTCCCATATTTTGCCCCATTTCACCCTTGTGCTCAGGTCCATTTTAGAAAAAAAGACTTTTTCGTTACCATTAAAATTTCGCCAATAAAAACGGGGTTTATTTAAAAAAGGGAAAATTTTTTTGCAATTCGAAACCCAAATTTTCCACTTCTTCAGAAAAACAAATTCTTCTTTCCCTAATAAAACCCATAGCACAATAGGCTAAACACGGGATGGTTTTTCTGTTTTTTTTTGGGCCTTATAAAGTTTTGGAAAACAAACCGTATCTAGTCTTTACTAAGGGGAAAAATTATGACAACTCTTTCTGCCATAAAAAAGGGGGTTAACAGAGTTTTTTGTCGGGCACTTGGCCTTTTTCACTTTTAATTTTACAAATAAAAAATTTTTCCCTTAAACTGCAATGGAAAGTGCTCATTTGGTTTAAATTGCCAAGGCCCCCTCACAGATAACTTGTTTAAAAACTGACAGGAGCCTGTAATAACGAACAAGGCATTTTGCTGCCCTAGGCAAATAACTTTAAAAATTTTCCTTTCCTTTTTTCCCTTTCCGCGCTGTGATTTCAATTGTGGCACCTTGGCCGTTTTTGTGTTGCATGGGGGCTTATTTTGGGAAGGGCTGCTTAAAACCCTGCAGTTTATGTTCCCCTCCCAATTTCCAAATTAACCGGCCGGGGGGGCCGGGGTTTTAAAAAATTTGTGGTCTGGCCACAAAAGCAGGCCCCTGGGGCTCACTGAAACTGTTTTCCATACATCCCTGACCCTTTTTTAACGACAAGAAAGGGGGTGATTTGTTTTGGGGGGCCCCCCAAATCGCCCGGGCCTTTTGCCCAAAAGGCATTTTCCCCGGGGAAAATTAAAGGTTATTTGACCTCTGTCCCAAGGGGCCAAATCCCCCGGCTTTTTAAAATTATAAAGAACACATCTGATTTACACAGGCAAAGCAGGTTTTGGGGAAAAGAAAAAGTTGTGCACCCCCGGGTCTACTGGCGTTTAACATGAAAAAGTTACAAAGCTTAGATAAAAGTTTAATTTAAACCCCCAAAACATAAGTAAAAAAAGGGAAACATAAAATTACATTGTATACAGTGAAGGGAATAAATAATTTGATCCCCTTTGCTGATTTTTGTAATTTTTGCCCACTGACAAAGACTTTAAACATCTAAAAAAAAATTTTAAGGGGGGTTTAATTTTAAAAAAAATGGAATTTTATTCCCAAAAAAACAAATCACAGGTATAAAAAAATAAAAATTGAAATTTGAAAATTTTCCCCCCAAAAGAAAAATTAATTTTTTTGGGAAAACCCCCCCAACCCTTAAAATTTTTGGGGCCCACCCCCCCAAAATTTAAAAACCCCTCCCCCCTTTTTTAATTACCCCAAAAAACCCCCCCCCTTAAACCCACCCTTTTTGACCTTCCGGACCCATCCCTTTTTTTGGGGAAATCTCCCCCCTAAAATTTTAAAACCCTTTAATTTTAAGAAAAAACCCTTTTTCCCTTTACCTCCCATGTACAAAAAGATTGGTTTTTCCCCCCCTGGGGGTGAAAAACCAATTGGTAAAAATTAAAAGTTTAAAGGTAAGAAATTTTCACCAAAACCCCAAACCTTGTTTTTTTGTAAAAAATACAAATTTTAAATAAAATTTGGGAAAATTTGGGGGTTTTTTGAAAAGCCCCCCAAAAATTTCTACCCAAGCCCCCAAAAACCCCCCCCAAAATAAAACACCCCAAAACCCCCAATTTCCCCACTATAGGGGAACTTTTTTAAAAGTTTTTTTTTTTTACAAAAAAAAAAAAATCCCCCCTTGGGAAATTTTAAAGTAAAAAAATTTTTTCTCAAAAATTTTTCAAAAAAATTTTGCAATATACATTTTTTGGGGACCACTTTTCCATTCTGTTTTGCATTTGGAGGGGGCCCCTGCATGTTAGAAACCCCCAAAAGGACGCCACCCCGGGAGAAACCCCCCAAAAAGACCCTTAACGGTTATTTTACAACACTTTTTTAAGGAATTTTGGGGATAACCCTTTAGAAAATTTTAAAACAAAATTAAAAGCAAAGGGGAGGTTTGAAATTTAAAATTTTTTCATTTTTTTTTTGCGGGATTTTCAATTTTTAATCCCTTTAATTTTAAACGGGAAAAATAAAAAGAAAATGGTTCCCTTAGGTAAATTTCCAAAATTAAAAATATAAAATTCCCCCGGGTTTGGGCCCGTTTTGAGAACCTATTTGGCCCTAGTCCCTTAAATTGGGCTCCCCAATAAACCCCCCAAAAGGGAGGAGGCAACCTACTAAAAATTCCTGGGGCCCTCTTTTTCCCAAAAACGATTTTTTTTTAAAGGCGCCTTTTTCGGGTTTTTGGGAAAACACCCAAAGGGGGTGAAAAAAACTTAATAAACACCCCCCCCTAAATGCCCCGCATTTTGGGAAAAAACCCCCTTAAGGAAAAAAACCAGGGGGTCTTTTGAGTAAATAAAACCCCTACCGTGATTCACAAAATTTTTTTTTAAAGGAAAAAAGGCCCTTAAAAAAAAATTAAAAAAATTTTTCCCCAAAAAAATTTTAAAAATTTTCAAAAATTTTCAAATCCCCCCCAAATATTCTGGAAAAAAAAAACAAAACTTTGTTAACCCCAAAAAACCCTTTCCAATTCCCCCAATCCCCAATGTGGGGGTAAAACCCCCCCTTTCAGGGGCGCCCCCCCCGGGCAAAAAAACGTATTTGGCTTTTTGGAAAACCCCCCAAAATTTGGTGACCATGCCCATTTGCGCCCCCAAAGTAGCCGAACAGGCAACCCCCTTCCAAAAGGCCCCCTTTTTTAAAATTCAACCCCCAAATCAGGGATCTCATCAAAGGGGTGTACTGTGCTTTTTTAAAACACAGGTGTCCTTTTTTTTTTTTTTAAAAGGGGCAATAAAAAATGGGGGAAAAAAACCATTCCCCGGTCATTTTTTTTTTTTGAGTTTAAATTTTTAACAGCATTCGCCGTCATTGAAAATGAAGTATAATTTTAACTATGGGGGCCCGAAACAATTTTACAATAAATATAATTTTAAAATAGTTTTTTTCTTTTTTAAAATTATTTTTTTAACACAGTAGATATACGTCAATAAAAAATTGCTTTTTTTATTTTTGCCCCTATTCTGCCCAGCCAAAAACCTTTTTTTTTTTTGCTGTGTGAACTGTGTAGGGGCTTTTTTTTTTTGGGGGAAATTAATTTTAAAAGTTTTTTTTTTAACCATTTTTCCCGGTGCAAAAGATCTATTTTCCCACTTTTTTAAGGTTTTTGTGAGATGTTTTGAACAAAAAACAGAAAATCTTGGTTTTGTTTTTTATTTTTTATTTTTTAAAGCGGTCCCCTGAAACGGTAAAATGACGGGGGAACCCTTTACTCACAGGCCCAATACATTAAAACCGATCCCCAAAATTTGTAAAATTTTTTTATTTTTTTAACGTTTTTTAAAACAATAAAAACATTTTTAAATTAAAATCGGGAAAATACGTTTTTGCACCCGCCAAAAGGCCGAGAGCCATAACTTTTAAATTTTTTTTTGTGCTTGGACTGGTGGGGACTTGTTTTTTGCAAGATGATTTTTGACGTTTTTATTAGTATTTTTTTTTGGGGGGGAAAAGGGGCTTTTTGATGGGTTTTTAAAAAATCCTTTTTTTGGGAGGCCAGGTGAAGAAAAAAAACCTAAAAATCCAAGAAAGTGTTTTTATATTTATTTTTTAACCAGGGCTCACCATCCCGAAACCGTAAAAAGGGTTGCTTTAACTTTTGGGGTTTCCCGTTTAAACATTATGGCGATACCCAATTTAAATATTTTTTTTTAAAGCAAAAGGGAAATTTAAAAAAAAAAAAAAAAGTGTTTTTATGGGTAAAAAAATTTTTTAAAAGGCATCGCTTCCTTCTGAAGCTATACTTTTTCTTTTTTTCCGTAAAAACAAGCTGAAAATGAGACTTTTTTTTTGCGGGATAAACTGATTTTTTAAATTTTGGTACAACTTTCGTTTCTAGGATTTTTTGATCGTTTTTTTTTATTCCTTTTTTATGTGCGGGCGGGGATGAACAATAATTTTAAAATTCTGTGTTTTTTTTTTTTGTTTTTTTTTTTAAAAGCTTTCCCACCGAAGGGTTTAAATTTAAAAAGACAGATTTATGGGTAAAGGTTTTTCCCAAACGGGGGCGAACCAAAAAAGGGGTACTTTATTTATTTTTAAATCTTTTTTTGGGGCAAATTTGGCGTTTGAAAAGGGGGAAAAGGGCGGTGTTAGGGAATTTTTTATTTTTTTTTTTGTGTTTGTTTTTTTAATTTTTTTTCCCTTTTTTTATTTTTTTTTCCACTTTAAATTTATTTATTGTTTTCCCCCCAAAGGGGATTTGAATGAGAAAATTTTTTAGATCTCTCATTAAATGGGAATTTCAGTACTTTAGCTTTTTTCTTTTACGGTTCCTATGACAACGCAGCCCAAAAAGCCGGGGGCCCCGCCCACAGGGAAAGGCCGGGCGCCCGTGACTCAAAGAAAAACCCCGGGAAGGCATTCTTTTGCCTTCCGTGCTGTCGAAGGTAGGCGGGAGCCCCCCACAAATCGCCCGATCCGGCGCTGCGCCGGCCGAAAAGAAACGAAGGGGGGAGCGATCTCCCCCGGGGTCTCCCCTTAATTATTCCCGACCCGATCGTCGCGAAAATTTAAAGGGGTTTAACCCTCCCCCCCCCCCCCCCCCCCCCGGAGCGATCGGGGGTGGGGGCCGACGCTGGGGGGGAATGTCAGCGGGTAATATACACTAAACCCCCGGCGCCGATCGCGGGGGAAACCTCCCTTAATTTTCGCCGATCCTCGGGACGTTTCCATACGTCCAGTGCTGAACCCCCAAACCCCCGGGGGACGATGGATAGGGCCCCAGGGCCCCTTTAAAGGGGGTTTAAAGACAGCTATTTTAAATGGTAAACTTTTATAAAAGCTCCTGTCCACAGAATAAAATTAATTAGTCAACTCAAACCCTCTACAAAATGTGCAAGACCAAAGAGTTTTTCCAAAGGGATTTCAGGGAAAAAGATCATGGACCGGGCACAAAGCGGGGAATGGGCTATAAAAACCCAAAATAAAAAAACGGGGGAGGGAGAACCAAATTTTTTGGGGCAATAGTGGGGAAAATGGAAGAAATACAAAATGACGCCAAACGACATTTTTATCCGGGGGCACTATGCAAAACATCACCTTTTTGGGGGAAACCTTTAAACATGAGGAAAAGGTTTGAAAACATCCTAAAACTACACGGGGGGAAAATTTTTTAATGAAACCCAAGCACTGGGGGCCACAAAAAACCCAAAAAAACCATTTTAAAAAAAAATACGGCATAATGGTTTAAAAAATAGCAGTGCCTACAAACCCCCTGCTTTAAGAAACAAGAAGGCACATGTGTGCCCATCTGATGTTTTTTCCCAAAGAACAACCTGGGGTGGGTTCGTGAAATGATTTTGGGGGAAAAGGGCTTGGTCAGATGAACTAAAAATTTAAACTGTTTGGCATTAACTCAACTCCCCCCGCATTTTGGGGGAAGAAATTCAAAATCCAAAAACAAACCCTCCCCACTAACAAATGGGGGTGGAAACAAATTTTGTTTTTTTTTTTTAAAAGGGGGGGGGCTCCCAAAAGGGACAGCACAAATTCACTGCATCCCAAAGGGAGGGGAAAGGGTGGAACCATGTTTCCGTAAAAACCTGAGTGGGCAAACCCAATTTTTCCCTGCGCCAGGAGATTAAAAATGGGTCCCGGGTTTGGGGCTTCCCGCAAGACAATACCCAAAACATACAGCCAAGGCAACAAAGCAGTACTCAAAAAAAAAGCAAAATTAAGGTCATGGGGGCTTTAAACCAGTCCTCCAGATCTTTATCCCATAGCAAAAAATTTTAGAAAGGGAAATTGAAACTCCGCGTTGCCAAGCGGGCGGCCCCAAAATCTTAATGATTTAAGAGATTGCAAAGAGGAGTGGCCCAAAATTCCTCGGACTTGCACAAACCTCATCATCAACTATAAAAAAAATGTCTGACTACTGTGCTTTTTAAAAGGGTTTTGCACCAATAATTTTGGGCTTTTTGTTTAAAAGGGGTCAAATAATTATTTCCCCCTTCAAAATGCAAATAAAAGTTTTAAAAAGTATACCCTTTTTGATTTTCTGGATTTTTTTTTTGGGTTTTCTATCTCCAAGTTTTAAAATTAAAACTACCCTTTTTAAAATTTTTAAAACTGTTCATGGTTTTTTTCAGTTTGGGGAAACCTACAAAAACAGCAAAAGGAAACAAATAATTATTTCCTTTACTTTTATCCCGGGCCCCATCCATAATCATTGGTTTTCCATAGCAAACAAAGGGCCCAAAACAAGGGGGATCTAATACATCTATAACCCAGCTGTTTTTAAAATATTTTAATGGAATTTTATTTTAAAATAAAAAAACCCTTACTTTTAAGTAAAAATTTCTGTTTTAGGAAAATTTAAAATAAATGATAAAAACATTAATTTACATATAATTAAGCTGTGTTGACAGAAATGAAAAGAAATAAAAAAAATGACCAAAACATTTACAAAAAATTGCCTTAAACTGCTGTATCAGACCCAGCCACTCATAGGTATGTGTCCTCTACCTGTGTAAACTTCATTCTTCTTAGGGCCAGTTCACACGGCTTATTGCCGACGTAATTGCGGGACGGATTTTGCCCCGCAATTACGCCGGCTGCTGTGCAGCAGGGGTGGGGCAGAGGTGGGGTGCCGGCAGCTAGCCGGCCCCATAGACATTCATTATTCACGGCGCGTACACGCCGTAAATAATTGACATGTCACTTTGTCCCCGCACGGCGTATTCGCTGAGTGGGGAGAGGAGACGGACTCCATAGTTCTCTGAGAACTGTGGATTACCGTAATGACAGGGACGGATTTCAGCCGGTAGGATTTTCTGATTGGTATTTTGTCTTTTTTGGCATATAGGGGGTCAGCTTTTGTCCACAGTTTGTGGATTCAAGCAGTCACCCTTCACACCCACATGTTCATGTTCCAGTTTTTAGGAACGCCGGCAGTGTTAAAAACTGTCCGGTGGAAAATCTGTGCAATGTGAACTACTACACGGATTTTCTATTTAAATCAATGTAAAAGTTTAACAGTCAGTTTACAGACTGAAAACCCTGCCATGGGGACAAGCCCTAAGATTAGCCCTGTGCTCCCTTCTCCTAACAATATTATTTCTTGCTGCAAGACAACTTGCTGAAGCAGCAGCTGCCTCCCCCATTTATCATGTCTACCATGCATTGCTAATCTACTAGGGCTATAGTTCGGTCCATGAGTGCCTATTGCTCTGTAGTAAAAAGCTACAGGGATTTTTAAAAGTATCCTGGCAGATGATTTGTGTTACCTTCTCTGAGAGCAGGATGTGAAAGAGGAGAGGAACTGAGCTCTGTGATATATGGGGTTATATGATGGAGGTGAGAAGCTGAGCTCTGATATATAGTGTTATATAATCGAGAAGCGAAGCTGAGTCTGTGATATATAAGGTTATATGATAGAGGGAAAGATGCTGATCTCTGTGAAATATAGTGTCCCGTAAGATAAAGAGCTGTGCTCATTGAATATATAGTTATATGATTTGGAGCAGTATTTCTGAGTAAAAAGCAGAAAAAATACTGATCAGACTCCTTAACGACCACCCACCATCTTTTGACGGCGGGAATTTCAGGTCGTTCATCCAGCAGCGACAATCTTTTTGGGCGTCCGCTGCAGACATCGGCGTTTGTGCTCCGGGTTGCCGCAAGCAGTGCTGAGAACGGGGCTGTACTACACAGCCCTGTTCCCAGCACAGCTACTGCGAGCTCCGCGGAAAAGGGGAACCTCGGCTCCCTGGTGCTTTAACCCTTTGATTGCCGCGGTTCTTCACCACAGCGCAATCAAAGGGTTACCCTGCTTCTTTCGGGTGATCGAACACCCGTGTGACACATACGAGATCTGGGGAAACGGCAGCAATCAGCCAGGGGACCTAGAGAAGCCCCATGGGCTCATCTAGTGTACCAAGCCAGTGATCAGGGCCAGACTGAGAGCAGCCCTGATTACTGCCTTGTCAGACAGTGACAGGAGTATTATAATATATTAGCAATAATATGAAATAATTGACCTCTAGGATCAACACTTTAACACTTTAGCAACACTTTAGCACAATAGGCCTGAACTGGATGGCGTAAGACTTTTTTCGGCCTGACAAACTATTGTAACTATGTAGTAAAAAACCACAAGGGCCGTAGTGGACGGCCGAGAAATGACTCACCGTGATATGCCTGGACTCGGTGTGGTAAAAAGCCAATATAGAGACTGGTGTCAGCGGCAGTAGGCCCACTGACACACGTTTCCTATACGTTTCGTAAAACTGCTATGCAGTTAAATCGGGTTAGGGGCATTTTACTGGAGTACCAAAAGAGCGGGGTGGGTTGGCTAACTCTCCCAGGTCCATGCCTTGGTTATGATATCAGACGTATATAAACCTGTGCAAGTCCAGGTGAGCACGGTGTGTGTCTGTCAGAAGGAGGTCCTGTCTGACAGTGATTGAAGTCAACAGAGTGTCTACAGCAGGCTGCCTGCAAATCCCACGTGAGACTGGATCCTGCAAAAAAACCATAGACTGTGAAGTTTACCACCGACAGTTGTGCGGTTTTGTTTTGCGCTGAAGTCCAGCCTACGTTGTTTTACCTTATGTGTTTACCTTTCTGGCAATAAACTCCATTCTAAAAAAGTCGCAGACAGTTATTTCTCTGATACCACCTTATGAGACTGATTTCCCTACACGTGTGGAGGATGCGAATGGCAATAACCAATGTCCTGGGTTTTAAGGCTGCAGCACAGAGCCAAGTGACAGCTACTGCTATGGAGGAGCTCATCAAGCCACCTGGTGCAGGCAAATCTGCAGCAGAAACAGCTACAGCTCAGCAGCGACAGCATCACAAGGTGAAGCCCTGAAGGCCCAGCAACAGTCCTCAGAGCAGCAGCAAGCAGCGCACAGGAAAAGCCACAACAGCGCAGCAGCATCAGAGGTGATCCATAATGAAGCGAAGCGCTCAGCAGGCGACGAATCAGCTACAAATGCAGCAGATGTCCGTTTTAGACGGAGGCCGTTCGAGTACGGAGAAACGCTCAGCTCCGAGCAAGCCCGGTCGCGTGCGGCCCCAGGAGGACCCGTACAGGGAGGCCCCTCCAGAATATGACCTTAGGAGGACGACGATTAAGCATTTTCTCCACCGTGATTTGAACGCTTGCAGACCGCGAGGAAGCTACCACCGGAGCAGTGGGCTGAGGTTCTGCCCCCTATCTTAACTAGGTATCCCCAAAAGGCGTATTATACCTTTGCCCTTGTCCGGATGCTAAAGATAACCCCAAGTTAAAAAGCCGAGATCCCCTGACCGCCTTGGCGTTACGCTAGCTGGTGCGGGCCCAGAGGGGTACAACATTGGGGCGAACGTGTGGGGAAACCTACCGAGATCTCATCTGTTTTGACCTGTTACATCCTGGTCCAGAAATGGTTGCAGCCGTGAGGTATGCTCCCGCCGCCAAATGGTGGAGCGGGTGGTCATGGACCAGTTCATGCACTCTCTCCCCCGCCCCATACAGTGCGTGTTGGCGCAGGGGGACCCCCCAAAAAACCGCAGACGATTCAGGTGGTACTGGTGGAAAGGTTCCACGCCTGGAGAAATCCCCAGGGGGGGCCTATAGAGCCTGAGATACCCCCATACTGGATGGCCCGGAGAGAGGTGGACCCTCGTAAGATGAGACCCAAAACCATCCGAGAGTGAGCGCCAAGCCCAGGGTCAGGCCAGACCCCGCTGCGATGGAGGGTGTCCAGGGATATCATAAGCTGGCGATGTCAGTCCCAGGTCACATTGTAGCCCACGTATTCCCCGTCACCCAACCGAGCCCATGGGACTGCTTCAGCGGCGCGGGCGCCGGTCCCGTATTGCGCAACCATGTCTTTGCAAAGCGCGTTACCCAACAATGTGGAGATTAACTCCAGATGTGCACCCGACTTTGAAATGGCACCCTAGGTTTCGTGACTTTTGGACTCAGGGAGCCTAGTCACCCTCATTGTCCAGCCACTCAGCCCCATGAACTGGACCCAGGGAAAAACCCTAGGGTTTACTGTATTCAGACACCAAGGTGTACCCAGTGGCCACAGGTTTAATCTGGAGACGGAATGGTTACCTTGTCACCAGTGTTGGGGTGGTGGAAAATTTGATGCTGAAGGGTCATGTGGGGCCTGATGCCCTTGGTTCCTGGGATCTGTGTGGGAAAACAGGATTGCCAGTCAATCCATGGAACCGGAGTAGATCCCTGAGTTTTCCGCTATCAGTCTTGTAGGGGACAATTGGGGAGGAGTCTCACGTGGAGGAAATGATCCCCATTTAGATTGTGTTCTAGGGGCAATTTAGTGGTACAGCTCAGCTCCATGAACTGACCTTGAAAGAGGCCATGGGGGGCGGTGACAGTTCCTAATGGGGTACCCCAGGAACTGGGGGGCCGAAAACCGTTTCCCACACTTGCCTAAATCAGGTACCACATACGGAGACCAAAATCATGGACGAGTGGTGGAACAGGTACTAGTACCGGGGCCATATAGGCGGATGGACATGGAACTTGGCCCACTCCCATGTGTTAGGGGGTCCACCTAGGGTGTTTTTTGCACAAGGACCCTGGAGAGAGTCCTCAACGTTTTTTTATTGGCCTGGATGCTACCGAGCGATCAGGGGCTTCTGCCAATCCGGTCCTGTGTGTCGAGGTGAGTTCCCCCAGAAGCCCACATCCGTAGTCCCCCTTGTCCCCCTGCCAATTATAGAGGCGACCCCCATTATGACAGATATGTCAATGATCGGTGGGGCCATTGGTAAAAATCAGCTCGGTGGGCACAATAACATCTTGGACATTGTTGGAAATATGGCCACCCCGTAAACCCGTCAGCCATCCTCTCAACGAAAGCCTCATCTAAGGTGAAAGCAAGGAGCCCTTTCTGTTAGTTTTTCACCACGAACGGGGGGGGATTCCCCAAGAAGATCTTAACAGATCAAGGAACCCCGTTCATGTCCAAAGTGATGAGTGGAACTGTCAAGGTTCTAAAAGTCACCCATTTACGCACAGTTCGGTCCTACCCCCCTGAACGGACGGCTGTGGGAACGATTAATAAGGGAACATTGAATCCATGCAAAAAAAAGTGGTAAAGAGGGATGACCGGGATTGGAACGCCTATTACCTTATATAGTTATTCTCGATAGGGAAGTGCCCCAAATCCTCTACAGGGTTCTCACCGTTTGAACTTTGTATGGCAGGCACCCTAGGGGACTGTGGATGTGCGAAGGAAACCAGGAGAGTGAGGTGACCACCTCATAATAGTGTGGTGGAACATGTAGCCCATATTCAGGAGAGAATGGACCGTTTGAATTGTCCTATTTAAAAGGAGCACCTCTTCAGGCACAGGACGCCCAGTCCAGCTAATAATAGGGACTTGTCCCAGCCAAGACAGTTCAATCCAGGAGACCGGAGTGTTGTGATAATCCCACTGTTGAGAGTAAGTATCTTGGCCAAGTTGGGCAGGGGCGCCTACGATATCGTTGAAAAGGTGGAGAGGTATAATTATCAGGGTGCTCACCAGGGAAGGAGAAAAACCCTATCAGGTGTACCATGTCAACCTGCTAAAACACAGGAGAGAGAGGGGAACCCCCAGAGTCTCCTTGCCTTACCGGACAACCCACGTCTGAAGTGGAGGCTGGAGGTGTCAGAGACCCTGTTCCCCCTCCCAGAAGCAAGAATGCAGGGAGTTAGCTCCAACAGAACAAAGAATCTGTTCCTGAACCCCCTGGCCTTACTAATGTGATACACCATTAAATCCTCACAGACCCCCAGGTCCGAGTGACCTAAGGCCATATAGGATTCCTAAGGCCCCGAAGAGAAGTGTGCAAGGGAGAGTTCAACGGATGTTAGAACTGGGAGTACAATGAAAGTCCAAAAGTGGATGGTCCTAGCCCCAATGTACTAAATGCCAAAGCCAAATGGTGAGTGGAAAAGTACTGCAAAGACATCTCGTCGCTAATATGAGGAATCTAAGGTGGATGCCTACCCCATGTCCCCGGGTAGAGAGTTATTGAGCAGTTGGGACCAGCTAGATACATCCACCCCCTTAGACCCTCACGAAAGGGTACAGGCAAGATCCCATTGGCGAAAGAGGCAGTGAGAGACCGCTATCTCCACACCTGACGGGTCCTTTCAATATGTCCGTATGCCAAATTGGGTTACAGGGGGCCCCTGGCCATTTATCCAGAGGCTATGGATCAATTCCTCCATCCTCATAGAAAATATGCCGCAGCCTACTTAGATTACATCGTCATTTTTAGCCATGACTGGAGAGAGACCATCTAAGGAAATCCATGCTGTTCTGGATGCCCTTGAGAAGCACTGGTTTTTAAGATTCAACCAAGTAAATAGTCCCTGGGAATTGGAGGAGACGAAATACTTGGCTACATTGTCGGAAGTGGGAAGAATAAAACTCAGGAAGAATAAGGTAAGCTATCCAGAAATGGCCCCGCCCCCTCTCCCAAGAAAACAGGATCAGGGCATTCTATGGCATAGTACTGCTATTATAGGCGTTTTAATCATCCCGAGGTTCGTGCCGAGATAGCCTCCCTTGACAGAGTTGACGAAGGGGAAAACCACTGCCATGATTAAGTGTCCTCCGAAGCAGAGGGGGCTTTCAGGAGCTGAAACCAGGCACTATCCGACAACCCTTTTATTAGCCCCGGACTCTCCCGGTAATTTGTGGTCCAGACGGACGTGTCGGAAGTGGGTCTGGTATGCAGTTTATGTCCCAGGTGATAAAAGGGAGGAGCAACCCAGTAATGTACCTCAGTAGAAACTCTCCCCAGCGGAAAGAAAATTTATGCCATTGTGGAAAAAGAGGGTTTGGCCATAAAGATGGGCACAATAACTCTTCCCTTCAGTACTCACCGCTAGTTAGGAAGTTCAAGCTGGTGTCCCGACCATGCACCACTAAAATGGATGCGGGAGAAAAGGGGAACAATCGCAGGGTCACTCCGCTGGTTTCTGCATTACAAGATTCTTGAATTATTCTGTAGGAGCATAGGCCGGGCAAGTTACAGGAAATGCGGATGCCTATCAATGGTTTAATAGTTTGGTGGCGGGAAGTTGCCCAACAACCCCAGTTATAGGCAAGGTGGGGGGGGGGTATGTAATAAAACCACAAGGGCCCGTAGTGGACGGCCGATAAAGTCTCACCGAGATGCCTGGTCACGGTGTGGTAAAAAGCCATATATTACAGGTGTCAGCGGCAAGTAGGCCACTGACACACGGTATCCCTAAACGATTAGTATAACTGCTATGTTCAGTTAAACGGGTAGCTTCTTTACTGTAGTAGCCAAAAGAGCGGAGGTTGGTTTGCTACTCCCATGTCCAGGTCCTAGGCTTGGTTAATTATCTCAGACGTATATAAACCTGCAAGTCAGGTGATCAAGGTGTGTCTGTCAGAAGTGAGTCTGACAGTGATGAGAGTCAGACAGTGTCTACAGAGCAGGCTGCCTGCAAATCCCCTGAGACTGACTCCTGCAAAAAGAACCAGAGACTGTGAGTTTTACACAACGGACAGTGAGCGGTATTTGTTTTGCGTCTGAAGGCCAGCTAACGTTGTTTACCTTTTGTGTGTACCATTCTGGCAATAAACGCCATTCTAAGGGAAGTCGCAGACTCGTGTTCTCTGTAACACCAAGAGCTGATTCCCTACAGAAATTTAAATAAATACTAAATTGTAAAAAAAAAAGAAAAAAAGTAAACATACTCCCTTCATGGATTAAAAAAAAATAAAATAAATAACATAAAAGAATAAAAAAATAAAAAAGATAAAAAAAAATTTTTTTAAAATTAAAAAAAAAATTTGCAACTTTTGTGCAACAAAAAAAACCAAAACATTTTAGGTATCAAAAGACCTAATAACCTTAAAAATTAACTAACGGGTTATTAAGTGTGAAATTGAATGGTGAAAAAAAAAAAGGAACAAAATGTTTAAAAAAAAATTGAAAATAAATTTCTGCATTATTTTTAAGGAATTTAAACTTTTCCCCCCCAAAAAAGTACAACTCGTCTCAAAAAAACGGGGGGCCCATAAAACCCGCGTCTTTAAAAAAAAAAAAAAAAAATTACAACTTTGAAACAAAAGGGAGACAAAAACTAAAAACATTTTCTGGTTATTAATACTTTTTGGGCTTTGGGCTTAAGGGGTTAAGGATTTTGGGAGTCCTGTTTACCCTCCCAACTTACAGTGATTGCACTTTCGTCCCAGAGGATACAAGCTAACTGTAATCTGCGACTATCAAGATTTTTCTAAACTCTTGTACACATAAATTCTGCATCAAATCATCTAAACCTATACAGAGCTCACCTTCTCTCCCTTAAAACTTGCGCTAATGGGGCCACAAAAACCCCTGCGGTTTCCCCTTTAAGTATCCCGGGCACATGCAGGGAAATTTTTAAGCCAAATTTCAGCGCAAAATATTTCAGAATGTGCCTGATTTATAAAACCAAAGGCGGTGGTCCTACTCTATTTTTACCTCCCTAGAGTCAAATTCAGACTTACTTTGGGGGTCAACAACCCCCATAATCCCCGCCCACCCCCACAGGTTGTTATATAGTGCAAATATCTTCAACTTAAAATTTCTTTTTTATTTTTTCTCTTTGGGTTATGGGGGTTGTTTACCCAATGAGGTCTGAATTTTTGGACTTAGAAAAAGGGAAAATAGATAGGGGGCACCTGCCTTGGATCCCGTTGGTACCGGGGTGGCTTAAGATTTTTTTATCAAAAATATGAAAAAAGAATCCAAAGTTTTTTTCATTAGTGTAGAGGGATAAAAAGCTTTTTTTAAAGGGTTCCTGTATTGATTGCCCCTTTTATTTAGAACCCCCCCCACAGTGGGCATAAAACAGGGCATTTTATTGTTTGGGATGATATTCTGGCTGGGGATATCACTTTTTAAGTGGTAACCCGTTCCAGCTGTAAAGCGCCCCGAAAAACCGTATAAAACTATAAAACTATACTTTTGAAAGGTTCTAGTTTGTCCCCCCTCCCGCTTTCCCCGTTGTGATTTTAGGTAGGGAAAGGGCTGCGCCTAATATGGGCTGAAAAGACGCCCGATATCGCCCCAGCCCTTTATACATGTCGCCCCCCCCCCCTCCATTTCAACTGTATGCACGTGGCCTCAGATGATGTTGGTGGAATGTCGCTTGATGCTCCCATAATGCAACCCTTTTGTATCATTGGTGCTTCAAATGCTTGCAATGACAAGTGTAACAAGATTTACCATTTTCATGCTTCCCAAGTTTCCCCAAATTCCATGGATTTCCACAGACACTGATTAGGGGTGTCAACACGTGTTACTGCTCTCTGAAACGGTTGGTAAGGCATGGTGCACGACAAGGGGGAAAAAAGTCCAAAGTCGGGCCTGCAGAAAACCCGTTCACTTAAGGAAAAAAATCAAGCGGGTTCTCCCTTTTTCCCCCTTTAGAAAAAGGCCTGTGTTACGGGCCCGGGGTAGCGTCCCCCCTTTCTAGGAAGGCTGATTTACTGGCCCAAGCACAGGTGTTCCAGGGTCTATGGCCTAGTTGTCCAACTGGCTTCCTGGACAAAGGACTGGTGACCCAAGATCTGTGGCTTGATATCTTTAGAATCTTCTGCTGTCACACGGGGCTGGGGGTCTTTTCTGTTTTCCACTGTCTGTACTGCGAAAACCCAAAAGGGCTTTGAAAGATAGCCCTTTTTTACAGTTCAGATGTTTTTAGAACCCTTTTTAAAAGGGATAGTGGGGTTGCGATCACAACCCTTACCCAAAAAAAACAGTGTTACAATATCAGTCTCGTATACATTGAAAAAGCTTTCCCTTTGGCGTAAGGAATGATCGGCATCTTTTCCAGATGGTGCAAAGGTCACTGTCTGAGATTTTCCCTCCAAAACTCAACTGTGCATCTTCTACCAAAATGGAAAGTTACCGACTTCTCAGTCCATAGGTAGCAAGTCTCAAGAGTCTTTTAGTATTAGCTGGCTATGTGTTAACCCTTTCCACAGGGCAGATAAAAATGCACCTAAACAGAACATATTAAAGTTAACAATATATAAGATAGTAAAGAAGTATATAACAGTATAAACTATAGTACTGAGTTAGTAAGGTGTTGATGGTTTTTCATCATAGCAATAGGGTGAATGTCCACAATCCAAAGCACCCTTATTCTGGGGCATTACATTCTCACCCACTTAAACTACTTTTAATTTATCCCCAACACAGTCAATATGATTATCTGTGGTCACATATGGGATCAACAAGCTGAAAGTTGTCTGACTTTAGTAAGGTCTCCTGAATGGTCATTACTGAAGCAGAAGAGGATAGCAAGTACTCTGATCAGGCCACAAATATCAAACATGTAGGGCTGGACACTCTTCTACTTTTACTGTGGCACTCCAACCGGTGCCTGCACCTGCAGCAAAAAGACTCAAAAGAACAGCTGGACTGATCTGATTACTAAGCTGTTAGACTATTTTTCTCCAGATTCTTCATAGACTTTTACCTTTTTTCATAACTGGATATCTACTAAAGCAGGGTTGTCAAACTCCTTTTCACCGGGGGCCACATCAGCCTCACGTACCTTAAAGGGCAGACATAATTTTAGAAATGTATAAATGTAACTTCTCAACAGTTAAATGCACTATTAAGGAGTAGATATATTTGTATAGTATTACTTTTGCAATCAGCTCTTTGAGGGCAACCAAGAAGAACATATAAGCAAAATAACCCCTGACATCCAGGGACTTACAGTTATGGGCAGGTGTAGGTAGTAGTCTTTCCAACCATTAAGTGAATATATAGACCACTGTAGGTCGGTAAAGTAGCCCCCTGTAGGTAGATAGGTAGGTATACAACCCTGTCTAGATAGTAGGTATAAATGCCTCCCTGTAGGTAGCTATACATCCCTCTGTAGATATATATGCCCCCTGTAGGTAGCTATACAGACTCCTGTAGGTATATATGCCCCCTTTAGGTAGCTATACAGCCCACCGTAGGTATATATTCCTCCTGTAGGTAGCTATACAACCCACTGCAGGTGTATATACCCAGTATAGGTAGCTATATAGACCACTGTAGGTAAATATGCTCCCTGTAGGTAGCTATACTGCCCACCATAGGTATATATTCCTTCTGTAGATATACAGCCCCCTGTAGGTAGATAGGGCCAATGTAGATAGATAGGATTCCTGTGGGTAAATAGGGCCCCTTTAGGTAAATAGGGCCCCTACAGGTAGATAAGACCCCTACAGGTAGATAGGGCTTCTGTACGGAGATATGGCTCCTCTGAAACCAAAAACAATACTCACATCCCCATGCTCCCGTGCCGAGGAACTGGCTCCAGGAGCTTTTTCCAGTGCTCCCAGCTTCTCCTAAGCCTGAAGCCTAGAACCTAAGTCCCGGGCTTTCGGACTTGGAGATTCAGTGGCACAGGAGGTGTGAGAACATCGCTGTATTATGCCTCCTGCACCACTCACTGCTGCGAGCCTCTGGCACTCATTTGAAAAGATGCGCTGAGTGCCGGGTCGGATAACACAAGGGGGCTGGCCAGATTCGACCCAGGGACCTTGTGTTTGACACCAGTGTACTAAATCATCTATCTTAATATAGCTATTACATAGTCTTTGTGAATAGTTTTTACTTAGAGTAATATTTGCAGTTTAATTAGTACATCTCCTATGAAGGCTTTTTTTATAATGGTCTTTCCAAACCAGAGGGCACAAACCATTAATAGAACACTTTATCCTAATACCTTGCTGGTTTGATACCATTGGCTACTCTTTCTGATCTCTGGGTTGTGTGTTGATCATAGGATCAGAAACATCACCAGTGGTACCTACAGTGATGGGACTATAAAACTCTAAGACATTAGACTCAGGTAGAGACATTTAGGAACAATCCACTATTCTAGAGGCGAAAACCAGTTAAAGGTGGTTTCCTGTCAATTGTGGGTTTTGAATCCATTTCTAGTAACTGTCACGAATGAATGGGTAGTGGACCCACTGCACCACTATTAGGTTTGCTCTGAGAGGGAGTAAGTAAGCAGCCATCGGGTTCTTCTCAGAGCATTTGATGGTAAGGATGGCTTAACCCTGATGGCTGCCAGGTGTGACCTCAGAGCAGTCCCAAGTGGTGGCAGCTAACCCCAGACAGGCCAAAAAATCGCCAAGGCAGGCACTACATTGACAGAGTCAAAGACACAGAGAACTAGACGACAACGGTGGCCAAGATTCAGACATGGGACAAAGGTCTAGGGACTGACACAGGACAGAGGCCAAAATACAGAAATGGCATGGAGGCCTACAAGAGACAGAGAACAGACCAAGATGGAGGTCAAAGTAGACACATAGAACAGACATAAGATGGAAATGCACGGACTGGCAAGGACAGAAAAAAGACCAGAAATGCAAGAAATGCAGATAGACTAAAAACCCAGACAGGGATAAAAGCAGGAAACACTGACGATAACACAAACATGGCTAACATGGTTAGGAATACAAGAAAGGTAGGGACACAAGAAAGGCAGAAATACAAGAAAGGAATTAGGCACATAGACAAGGACCAAACACGACTAGACAAACAGCCAAGACAGAGTGACCAGAGCCAGGTAAACACCAAAACTCAGTCCCAGGAAGTTGGGAGGAGCTGACTTATAACCCCACAGATGCAAGGGGGATTGACAGAAGAAGCCCCACCCGCTACATACTAAGGGAATAAAAATGAGCAGGCTGCGGCCACGCCAACTCTATACAGCAACAGGGAAATATGGGAAACAGCCTCAAGATGATTAAGCAGCAAGGCCAGCATGGGGGAAAGCTACACAGCAATCGCGAATGGGTAAGTCAGCAAATGCAGAACCAGCAGGCAATAGCGTGACAGTAATTTAATTTCAGTTGAATAATTTTTCTGAAATGTAGCACTTTCTACCAGAAATTCCATACACTGTTTCAGTTTATTCAAGTGTAAAATTTTAGTTTATTATACCTATTTCTTTATTTCATATGTTTCAGGAGTTGGTGTTGCTTGATCTGGCTATCGGATCTTACTCAGAGAGTGGTGGTAAATGACTCCTACTCTGAGCAGTCCCTGGTTATGAGTGGTGTGCTTCAGGGCTCAGTATTGGGACCTCTTTTATTAAATATATTCATTAATGATATATTGGAGGGGAGCAATAGCACGGTTTTTATTTTTGCAGATGACACCAAGCTATGTAGTGTAGTGCAATCAATGGCAGATGCTCGTAAATTGCAAGCAGACCTGGACAAACCGAGTGTTTGATCCCCACTTTGTAAATGAGGTTCAATGTGGATAAATGTAAGGTTCTGCATCTGGGTATGAATAATTTACAGGCATCATATGTCCTAGGGGAGAAAAACTGGGAGTATTGTTTGTTGAGAAAGATCTGGGCGTTCTTGTAGATCATAGACTACAGAACAGCATGCAGTGTCAATCAGCTGCCTCTAAGACGAGCAAGATATTGGCGTGTATTAAAAGAGGCATGGACTCATGGGACAAGGAGGTGTTTTACCACTATATAAAGCATTGGTGCAACCTCACTTGGATTATGCTGTTCGGTTCTGGAGCTAGAGAGAGTGCAAAGACAAGCAACCAAACTTATAAAGGGAATGGAACATCTTAGTTATGAGGAGAGGTTAGTAGAATTGAACTTATTTAGTCTTGAGAAAAGATGGCTCCGGGAGGACATGATTAATATATATTTATAAATATATAAATGGTCCCTACAAAAAGTATGGGGAAGAATTATTTCATGTAAAGCCTTCTCAAAAGACAATGGGACATTCCCTTTGGCTGGAGAAAAAAGGATTCAATATCCAGAGGAGAAAACGTTCTTCACTGTGAGAACTGTAAATCTGTGGAATAACCACCTGAGGAGTTGGTCACAGCAGGATCAGTTGGGAGTTTGAAGAAATGCTTAGATAATGACCTGAAAATAAAGAATATTAATACGTACGTAGCCATGTAATATTCTGTATCCTGTCTGGTGGTGGGTCAGAGATGGGGTATTACCTGGAGCAGATTGGTTCTTGACTTGTGTGTTTCATGTCACTAACCAGTGGGGAGGCTGGACTTGAAATCCTTGTCTCCCTCCCTTCACCCACGTTTTCCCCACCCTTATTGAACTTGATGGGCATGTGTCTTTTTTCAACCGTACTAACTATGTACCTATGTAATTAACTATGATGGGGAACAGACTCCCACATATTTTCCAGTTTTTTTGACCTGTGTTGTTTTTGTAACCATATGTGATCTCCCACACATAGTGGTTTAGCCTCAGCTTTGACATTTTGACATTATAGTTATCCATTTATTTTTGTTGAGCCTCTTGGGTGTTTTGGCTGGTAGTTTGTTTGGAATAATTTGAGATGTTTCAATTGTTCTTTTCCCTAGTCAGTTTATGGTAACAGATTGATATCATCACCAGTCAGCACATGAAGCAACATGTCAGCTGAAACCAGCTCTGGTGTCCTCGCATTGATGTATAGAGGGCTGGTTTAGTTGAACAGTGCCAGTGGTTTCTGCTGATAAGTCTTCACTGGTATCACCATGGCATACTTGCAACAATGGTCAAGAATTGTGAGGGTGTACACATACCCATCTCGGCTAGGTCTTAGTGTAATATGGTCCAAGGCAACAGGCTCAAATGGTCTATGACTCTCACTAGAGTGCAGTCTGGGCTTTTTGTCTCAGCTGGTCATCCCTATTGATGACACAGGTTGTACAGTTATGACACTATTCTTCTATGCCATCTCACATTCCAACCCAGAAAAAGCTCTGCCATATTAGTGACTCTCTTTGGCACCCAAAATGACCTGATAATTGTGGTAGGCATCCATAATAAGATGGGCATTCTGCCTGTGCACTACAATCTACTTAATATGATAATGGGTCAGAGGATCAATAATACAACATTTGAGCTGGCCCTTCTCATAAAAGAGGTGTCTCCTATGTCTCCACAGTTTGAGTAACTCAGGGTCAGCAGTTTCTCTCTGTTGTGGTGTAAGGTTCTTACCAGTTTGTAGTGCAATCTTTAGTTCTTGTAGCACTCTGCTTTCACACTGTAATTGGGTCTAATACATTCTATCTGATTATTGGTGGGCAGTTTAGTGTTGCGTTGTGCCTTTGTATGTGATGTTTTAGACCCAAGGCAAAGACGGCTGGCATTTCAACATCCTCCCAGTTGTCATCAGGCTGGATGACTGGTATATTTGTAGGAAGTATTTGTAAATGCTCTTATGTGAATGATCCCATTATGACTTGTGCTAGCACCAGACCAGATACTGGGGTCTGATTACTGCTCTCTGGAAAGGTTGGTAAGGTCTGTATTATACTAGTTTATTTCTTTAATAGAGGAACTCAAGAGCAACACTATACAGGCTAGACTCTGTGTTTTCTCTCTCTCTCGCTCTCTCTCTCTCTCTCTTCAGTTTCTCATACATTTGTGTAAAGCTTCCATTCTGGCTTATGAGAATGTCTCAACTTCTTTTCCAGACAGCATAAATGTCACTACACGAGATTTTCACTCCTAAAGTCAACTGTGCATCTTCTACCAAATTTAAAAGTTACCAACTTCTCAGTCCATAGGTAGCAAGTCTCAGATTCTCTCAGTATTAGCTGGTTATGTTTTAACCCTTCCCACAGTGTAGATGATAATGAACATTAACAGAATATATTATAGTAAACAATTAAAACAGTAAAGAAGTACATAAAAGTATAAACCATGGTACCAAGATAGTAAGGTGTGGATGGCTTTGCATAGTAGCAATAGCGGGAATGTCCACAATCTAAAGTACCCTTTTTCTTTAGCACTACACCTACTTTTGACTTGAGTCCCTCCTTTCTTCTTTGCTTCTTAAATACCCCTCTTTTTAATGTAGTTGAAATAGATTTGCGTTATTACATTTACTATATTGATCCAGAAAATGTTGATCTGGTTTCTTATTGTATATTAGCACCCACATCAGATTGTTCATGATTTGGTGGAATTTGAATGTTAAAGATTTCAGTATTCTTTGTGCTATTGTATATGTTACAATTATTCAACAGATTTAGAAATGCAGAAAGAATGGGTCTTTCATTTTAAGTGTCCCTCCTTGACTATCCACAAAGGTATGTATTTGCTAATGCTTAACCGGTTATATTTTAGCTTTCTATACCCAGCTTAGGAGGTATATACAGTTGAAACCAATAGTTTACATAAACAATAATCTTACCAGCTTCTGCAATTATACGTAAATACAAACTAGATGGGAATGTCCAGCTATCATTCCGCTCAGGAAGGAGATGGCTTCTGTGTCTCAGAGATGAAAGTGCTTTGGTCCGACATGTGCATATCAACCCAAGAACAAAAAGCAAAAGACCTTGTGAAGATGTTGGTGGAAACTGGTAAGATTGTGTAATTATCCACAGAGAAACTGTATCAACATGGACTGAAAGGCCACTCTGCCAGGAAGAAGCCATTACTCCAAAAGAAACATAAAAGCCAGATTAATGTTTGCAAATGCATACAGGAACAAAGACCTAAATTTTTGGAGACATGTCCTGTGGTCTGACAAAACTAAAATTGAACTGTTTGGCCATAATGAAAAGGGAGAAGCTTGGAAGCCTACGAACACCATTCCAACTGTGAAACACGAGGGTGGCAGCAACATGTTGTGTTTTTTTTTTTTTTTGCTGCAGGAGGGACTGATGCACTGCACAAAATAGATGGCATCATGAGGAAAGAAGATTATGTAGCAATACTGAAGCAACATCTCAAGACATCATCCAAGAAGTTAAAGCTTGGGTGGAAAGGGGTCTTCGAAATGGACAATGACCCGAAGTATACTGCCAAAAAGGTTGCAAAGTGGCTTAAGATAACTAAGTCAATGTTTTGGAGGAGCCATCACAAAGCCCTGATCTCAATCCTATTTACAATTTATAGGCAAAGCTTAAAAGGCAGATGCAAGCAATGCGACCTACGAATGTTGCTTTGTTATATCAGTTCTGTCAGGAGGAGTGGGCCAACTATTGTCAGAAACATAGCTAAAATGTTTGACCCAAGTCATACAGTTTAAGGGCAATGCAACCAAATACTAAAACTAATAAAATGCCTTAAAAATTCTCTCTCATTATTCTAGTATGTGGCAGATATAAATAATTTTGGTAATCCTGATTGACCTAAAACGGGTAAGGTTTATTCTGATTTCATGTCAGTGAAAAAAATATGCATATGTGTCTTTTTTATATAGTGTATGTAAACTTCTGGTTTCCACTGTGTGTTATTATATATATATATATATATATATATATATATATATATATATATATATATATATATATATATATATATATATATATATAAATCTATATATATATATACCTGTTTCGTATATACAGTTGAAACCAGAAGTTTACATACATTACATAAAAATACACATATTGTATTGTATTTAGGCAGTGCTCCCGCTTATGAAATAAACTTTCTCTTGCTCCGAGGACAGTCTGCATGTTCAGCATACACAGTAACTCTATAGGCAGCTGGGAGGAAGTGATAGTAATGTGTGGGCCTACCCTGCATTTCCTTCGTAATCCCTACAATACTTTCTCACCCACCCTGCTCTCTTTTGTGCAGGCATGCCGCTGGACACAATCCAGAACATTTTTCTGATACAGTTTATGTGCCCACACAGAGCTGTGTTTTACACTGCAGCTAAGATACAAAGGTTTGAATACCAAATTACATTTGTATGACTCAGGTTGTCACACACATATAGTAACTTATAGTATCATATAACTTATAGTATCACATGTGCAGTTTCCTACAACTTATGCTATGCTCTGAATAAATCGTTCTATACACGTTTAGACAAAACTACTCAGAAGCGATCTCAGAATAAAAATCATCCCTAACTGACAAGTGTCAGCAGTCCACACAACTTTCTGAAGTACACACACTTGCTATGTGCAAACATACATACATACAGATTCATACCTCCAAACTTTCTAACAGAGATATTTAAACTTCAGTGTGTAACATTTTTAATGCATAGCTATATGCTTGAATAATACAAAAAAGATAGAAAAATGGGCCAGCACATCCATTTTTACTACTGACAAAGAAACTGGCAGCAGCCGTCATGTCTGTAATACAGATTCCCCTGTCACTGAAACCCATATTAACATTAAGGGTGACATGTATGATTTTTGGCACCCAGACGCCAATTTTATTGCATGCATTAGTAGCGTAGAATGTGCTTGAATCTATGAACCTGTTCTACTGCAGGTCATAGATTTAGCACTTTCTATCTACAAAGCGACAATTCAGGCTCAGGTAGACCACTTTTATATTGGTTTATCTGTTCCGGCAGTAATGCACCTAGATTTGCCGTACTAAAGCTATAAATTTGCAGAATAGTGCATTTGTAGGACTACACGCCTTTAGAACGAACCCCAGTCTCATGTGCATTACAAAGTGCCGTGGACTCTTGGACAAGGCTGTGCCAGTTTTTGGGCTGAAGACTACTGGCGCAGACCCTTACATACAAGTCGCTCTAAATTCGTGAAACATTTAAATTACATTATGGCTAACTTTTCCTCGTGTCAGGGGCCCTAATCAAAAATAGGCCACAAATATGTTAAAAAATAGGTACGAGTAATGGGTGGGAGCCCCATTTGATTTGGCTGTATGGTGCCTGAAACACTTAATAGATGACATATGGCATACTGACTGATGAATGACTGATGTTAATAGATGACTGACGGAATGTGTATTTCACATTGTCAAGAAGATGTGCTACAGTTTACTAGTCAGTGATATTGGCAACCGGGACAACAAGATCCACGCTTGATTCATTTTGATAAATATCAAAGGATCCACATTGTCAGGGGAAAGATGGATACATTTGTCAGTTATCACCCCACCAGCTGTGCTGAATGCGAGTTCCGACATAACGCTGGCTGTTGGGCAGGATAAAACTTCTATGGGATGTTGAGCAAGCTCAGGCCATTCATCTAGTTTAGACACCCAGGAGTTGAATGGGTCCAGATTACGTCCAAAAACATCAGTGTTGAGCCATAGGTAGTCATGGACCATGGTCTTAAGGCGGTCTCTGTGTGCCTGAATGCTGCCCTGCCTTGCAGGCGTTGGTGAGGTGGTAAACATGGATTGCAAAGTGTCACCCAGTAGGCCTCTGCCACACTGCCTGCTGCTGCGGCTACTTGCCATTCTACTGCTGCTGCGTTGCTGACGTTGTTCCACCATGACCTTAGAATGTGAAGAAGACACAAAAAATATCTTGAGTTGGACAATGAGCTCTGTCTCTAAATCCTGCATTCTACTATCAACAACTGTGGGTGGAAGGAAATTGCTCACTTTTGTCTTGTAACATGGATCAAGGAGGGTGACCACCCAGTAATCATTGTACATTTCTATTGCCTTGATGGGTGGATCATGTTGCAGGTAATGTAGCATCCAAGCACTCATGAGTGAGATGCTGCCCGGATCTGCCAAGCCTCAGGGTTGAGGGGCACTAACGGGATCTTCTTCCTCCTCCTCCTGTAATCTGTGCCAACCTCTTACCAATGAAGGGTAATCAGCACCTGTGGTGTCCACCCCTGCCTCCTCATCCTCCTCCACTTTCACATCCTGACCGTCACCAGAGCCCTGCCTAGCCTCATGCGCTCTACTCTGTGAGCTAAACTGCCGTCCTGCACCCACCCTCGAACCACTGCCTAAAGAAGACCTATACAATTGCGAGACAGTCGGGCCTTCTACATCCTCCATCCTATGTCAAATCACATATCAGATGGTTGACGGGAGGCCCAGATCACACTGCAACGCTGGCAGTTGTGCTGAAGCAGGGTGTGAACGCCGGAAGTATGAGCTAAGACCTCGAGCCTTCCTCAGCAGACAGCCCAAGCCCCAGGTAGGCTTGAGAAATTTCTGCACAACCAGGTTCATGATGTGTGCCAGGCAAGGGAGATGCGTAAGTCTACTGATCCTAAGGGCAGCAAAGAGATTTCTCCCATGTCGCACACCACCTTGCCTGGTGCCAGGTTCTCAGCACCCAGCCATTAGTCAGTCTTAGTGCGCAGAGCCGTCCACAGCTCTTGACCTGTGTTTTGACAGACTCCTAGACAAATTTAATTTGAGAACGGCCTGGTTTCTCTTGGCACCTGATACTACCCGTCAAGGTTGGGGATCTGAACTCTGCACCATCCCAGCAATGTGGAAAAGTGTCGGACGAGACCCATCACCAGATATATTGTCATCCCCCCAACTCACCCAGTGAACATTCAGTGAGATGTAATGCCCTTGACCATGCTTACTAGTCCATGTGTCTGTAGTGAGATGGACTTTGGTGGACACAGATGCAGCCAACGCGCTGGAGATCTTTCCTGCAACGTGGCGGGCCAGGTTAGGGACAGTTCTTTTGAAAAGAAATGCCTTCTCAGCATCTGCTATTGAGGGAGTGCCAGGATCATGACGTGGTGGAGCCCATCTGTGTCCACCAGGCAGAAAGGCAACATTTCCAAGTCCAACAGCCTGGCAATGCAGACATTCAGGGCTTTGGCTTTGGGATGGCTGGGTGTAAGCGTTTCTTATGCTCCCGCAATGAGTACAGAGAAGGCTGGCTGCTGGACTGGATGCTGTACAGTGTGCAGGTCACATTGGTGAAAGGGGAAGGTTTAGGCTGTGTTGCTGGTGGGAATTGGTCGACAGTATTTGGGACTGGGAATGGTGCTTGCTCGTGTTGCTCTGGCACATCTGCAGCAGAGGACCGCTTGTGCTTGGAAGTGGCCCAGGAGGCAGAAGATGTAACTGTGATTGGAAGCCCAGGAACTTTGTGGCCTTTTTTCTCCAAGTGACTCTTCCACAGCAATTCATGCTTTACATGCATGTGCCTGTTCATGCTCATAGTGCTTAAACTCTTTAGATTCTTTCCTCTAACGACGCGTTAAAAGCAAACCCGGCATATGACGTCACTCAGCGAATTTGAGGGTTCATCGAAAAAGGCTCAGGCTACAGAGGTTCTGGGCCTCTTTGATGGTGAAAACCTAGTACCGGTGGTCCTGCTGCCACCACTGACCATGGCTGGTGGAGTAATGTCAGTGGACTTGTGCGACCGCCCTCTCCCTTTCTGAGGTCGGACCCGTACTGACACTACCCAGTCATCATCCTCCTCCACTGATGATGCGCTCACTAGCTACTGCTCAAAAGACCATGTTGGAGCTGCAATATCATTATCATTTACAGGTGACTTCCTTTTCATGACAGTCTACATCCTCAAGCTGTAGGCTAGAAGCCACAGGCACTGCGAGGTACTGCTGTCTGCTCGGGATTTCTGCTAACAGACCAGTTTTCTTCTCCTACTTTGAGGGCATCAGTGATTTGGCATCAGAGCACTCAAAATCATCCTCTTTGGCCTCTTGGTCTTTTGAAATGCCTTCTGACTCCAACCACATTGTCTCACAGAGCTCTTCAGAATATGGATTATCTGGAGCGGTCTGTATATAGGGTGACATTTTGCCCGTGTTTGCTTCAGGTTGGACTGATGATATGATGATGATGACATTTGTGCCCATGACTGAGAAGAAGAGGAGGTAAAACTGCTGAATGCAGGGTGTGTTAACCACTGAAGAACAGATTGGCGCCATTCTTCAGTACTGAGATTCCCAGGGAACCGACTAAACGATGACAGGCCTGAAGGTTCTGCAATTTATGAAGTACGCGCTTGTGTGTTGTCCGGAGCACTGGAAGGAGTGCCTTGTCACGTACCTCAAGCTCCACGCCCTATGCCTCTCCTTTCTCGCATCCCACCTCTAGTTCTCTCCATGTTCAAAAGCTGCATATTAATAAGCTACAGATTTGGTGAGAGTCTCTTATGAAAGAATTCTAACCCCACAACTGGAACAATAAACTTTTGGGCACTCAATCAAATTTGCAGCAAGAAACCCGTATTTGAAAGTGATTTCTTTCTATCTCTGATTTGCTAACGGTGTCTTCTGTACGACCTGTACCCCCAAAACTGGAACAATGAACTTTTGGGCACTCAATCACATTTGCAGCAAGAAACCTGTATTTGAAAGCAATTTCTTTCTATAGCAGATTTGCTAACAGTGTCTTCTATACTAGCTGTACCCCCAGAACTGGAACAATTAACTTTTGGGCACTCAATCATATTTGCTGCAAGAAACCAGTATTTAAAAGTGATTTCTTTCTATCACAGATTTGCTAACGGTGTCTTCGGCACTATATGTACCCCCAACACTGAAAAATGAACTCTTGGGCACTCAATCAAACTTGCAGCAAGAAACCAGTATTTGAAAGCGAATTCTTTCTATCGCAGATTTGCTAACGGTGTCTTCTGCACTAGCTGTATCCCCAAAACTGGAACAATGAACTTTTGGGCACTCAATCACATTTATAGCAAAATATAATTATTTGAAAGCAATTTTTTTCTATTGCAGATTTGATAACTGTGTCTTATGCAATAGCTGTACCCCAAGAACAGCAGAAATTAACTTTTGGGCACTCAGAATAAAGATGGGAAAGATGCAGCCAGCAATAAAAAAAAAATCTAATTATTGCTTTCTATGATTCCCTAAGCTTGCTGTACCCACCCCTAATTAATCTAACTAGCAGCTTTCATGTGTAAAATTGCTGAGAAATAGTGTGCCTGCATGCCTGCCAGCAAGCAGACTGACAGAGAGCAGTGCGTTCAGTACAGAGAGTGAACTGCAAATGGCGTTCACAAGGAAATACAGTGACATACATATAACAGGGTTATGTTATTTTAGCAGCCTTTGAGATTCCCTATACCCTCAGTGATGACGTTTTTTACACTCCTCTGTGCTATGCACTGATTGGATGGCCAGCAAAAGTGCAGGAAGCAGCTAAATGTAAACTAAAAATGGCGCATCGATCGCACATGTCGAACGCAAATTTTTCTTGAACTAACCGGTCACGTCAAGGGAGGTGCAGTGAGCCCTGACTGGAACCCAGCCCACTGTCCCTGCCTGCTTGACGTGCTGCCCTAGGCGGCAGATGGCAACTGGGCGACAGTCCCTGCTCTGCCTAAGTGCTGGGGCCGTCAGGAAGTAGAATAGTGAGACAGTCTGGGTAAATACCAAAACGGGAACGCCAAAGCCACAAATCAGAACCAGAGGGATAAACGTAAACAAGCTGAGGTCTAGAGCCAAACGGGAGCTGGGTACAAAATCAGGAGACAAACCGGGGTCAGGAGAACAAGCCGAGGTCAGGTGTACGGAAGAGCAAACACAAGCACAAGTAACAAGGTAGCCAGGAATATCACAGGCGCTGCACTCAGCCTTCAGGGAGTTTAAATGGGATTCCTGGATACCGCCCCTGTAGCTGATTGGAGCGGCCTCAGGGTCCTCCCAGTGGCTGGTGCTACACGCCCCCTGTCCGTTGTGGCTGGGAGTCTCTCACTCACAAAGCTGTCAGCAGCATGTGCATCAGGGTGGGGTCGCTGATCAGCTGCTGCAGCCTGTTGATCCCTGCAGCCTGAGCACATCCTAGCCCTGACAGAACCATAAAAATCTCATTTCGGCTCGACTTCTAAGGCTAGGTTCACACGGCTTAACTGCGGGGCGTAATGTCGCCCCGCAATTACGCCGTTTGGACGGGGGCGAGGCGGGAGCGGGGGAGTGAGCGGGGGGCCGGCACTTCGCCGGCCCATAGACAATCACTGCTAGCGGCGCGTATACGCCGCTAGAAAGTGACATGTCAATTATCTCCCGCCGGTGGCTTCGCGGGGGAGAGAGGAGACTTAATCCATAGTTCTCTATGAGAACTGTGAATTACCGTAATGAATGGGCCGTTTTCGGCCCGTAAATGGCGCACTTCGGCGCGTAATTACGGACCGAAATATGGCACATTTTAAGCCGTGTGAACCTAGCCTAAAAAAATCAAGACGTTTGACTCGAACCTAACTTTTCTCAAACTGTTCGATCAACACTAATTATAAGGACCTCAAGATAGATGGGTTGATTCAGAGCCACCATCAAAAAATTTTTGGGGCCCCAATTTCACCCCAAAAGC